>CATIWF010008568.1:0-18312 GCA_949630135.1 Balakata baccata | reverse complement strand
AATGTCTCGTCTTGTTAATCCTATGACTAGGGATAATTTAGATACAAACATAATTACACATGATAGGAATCTCATTATCATGATCCCATCATGATTTCCTTCATGCTATGTTTCATATCATGGACTTTCATTAATCAGTTTAACATCTATATCAATTCATGTGCACATGAATACTAATATAATGAAAGAATGCCTTTATGAATGTGTACACTAAGTGCTTAAGGCGATTGCCTTTTGGGCACATCTCTAACAGCCTCTGCATATGAGTGGTTTCTCCATAACACTTTGACTAGAGGTATTTCCCTATTTCTTAGCCATTTTGTCTTATATCCTATGATCTCAACAGGTTCTTCTATATAGCTCATATCATCTACAATCTCGATGGCTTGATCTTTAAGTATATGTGTAGGGTCTACTATGTATCTTCTAAGCATACTGACATGAAATACATTATGAATCTGAGCCATCTCTGGTGGTAAAGCCAATATGTATGCCAATAGTCTAACTTTTTCAACAATTTCATAGGGCCCTATATACCTTGGACTCAGTTTGCCCTTCTTGCCAAATCGGATTACACCTTTCCATAGTGACACTCGAAGAAATACCTTTTTGCCTATCTCATATTCTATTTCTCTTTTATGTTGATCAATATAGGTCTTTTATGTTAATCAACATAGCTCCTTTCCATTTCTTATACAATTGAGGATCTCCTATGCTTCTTTAATTGTATCTCTTAGTGTAGGTCTAACTTGAAGGGTCGTAATCAGTGACCCACTATCATGCATACTCAATTCAACATTCATAGACCGAAGCTGAATCAAATATGGAAGAGAGGATGCTTATAAGTGACCTATACTACTACTGGATTTCTTGCTTAATGCATCTGCCACTATATTTGACTTTCCTGAATGGTATTCAATTGTGCAATCATAATCCTTTAATAGCTCTAGCCATCGCCTTTGTCTCATGTTTAATTCTTTATGTGTCAGTACATATCTCAAGCTCTTATGGTCTGTGAATATCTGGAATGTTTCACCATATAAATGATGTCTCTAAATTTTCAATGCAAATACAACTGCAGCCAATTCTAAATCATGCACTGGATATCACATTTCATGTGGTCTCAACTGTCTGGATGCATAAGCTATCACTTTACCATGCTACATTAATACACATCCTAAGCTTTGGTGTGAAGCATCACTGTATACTGTAAACTGTCTTGTGTCTGTAGGAATAGCTAACACTAGTGCAAATGTTAGCCTGTGTTTTAATTCTTCAAAATTACTTTGACACTCTTGAATCTATTTGAATGGCACATTCTTTCTTGGCAATTTAGTCAAAGGGCTAGCAATCAACGAAAATCCATCAACAAATCTGTGATAATACCCGGCTAAACTCAAAAAACTACGTACTTTTGCAACATTCTTAGGAGCTTCCTAATTTATTATGGCCTCTATTTTCTTTGGATCTACCTCTATGCCTCTGCCTAATACCACATGTCCAAGGAATACCACATGGTCTAACAAGAATTCACATTTACTCAATTTAGCATATAAATGTTTCTCCCTCAAAATTTGCAGCACAATCCTCAAATGTTGCTCATGTTCCTCCATATCCTTTGAATACACCAGTATGTCATCAATAAATACTATGACCAACTTATACAGATATGGTTGAAAGACTTTATTCATTAGTGCCATAAATGCAGCTGGAGCATTAGTTAACCCAAATGGCATGACTAAAAATTCATAGTGTCTATACTTGATTCGAAAAGCAATCTTTAGAATATCTACCTCTATTACCCTTAGCTAATAATAGCCTGACTTCAAGTCAATCTTGGAAAATACTTAGGCTCCCTACAACTGGTCAAACAAATAATCTATTTTGGGCAGTGGGTATTTATTCTTAACTATCACTTTATTCAATTGTCTATAATCGATGCACAATCTCATGGTACAATCTTACTTGTTAACAAATAGCACTAGTGCTCCCCATGGTGAAACACTAGGTCTAATGTACCCTTTATGAAGTAGTTCCTGTTATTGGGTCTTCGATTCTTTCAAATCAACTGGGGCCATTCTGTAAGGTGGTATTCATATTGGTGCTACCCCTAATACTAAATCAATAGTGAACTCTATCTCTTTGGCATACGGTAATCCAAGTAGATCATCTAAAAATACATTTGGAAATTCCCTCACTACTGGTATGTTTTCAAGTGAAGTATTGGTGGTTCTGGTGTTAGTCACATGTGCTAAGTATGCCTCATATCTACCCTTGATCATTCTAAATGCCTTTACAGCGAATACTAAACATGTAGGTAAAAGTTTTCTTTCACCCAAAAATACAACTCTCGGCTGATTTGGAGACTCTAAAATTACTTTCTTAGTGTAACAATTCACTATTGCATGATGTTTAGTTAGCCAGTCCATTTCCAGTATCACATCAAATTCATATAGTGGCAATAAGATCAAATCAGCTTTCAATTTGTCTTAATCAAGGCATATTAAACAATTGTGGCATATATTGTTCACAACTACTATTGTTCCTAGTGGTGTACTCACATTTATATCAATTTCCAAGGGTTCATGCTTTTGATGCAGTTTAGATGCCATATGTGATGAAATAAATGAATGCGTAAAATCTGGGTCTATCAACGCATATGTCGGTACATCATAAATAAAAATATTAGCAGTAACAACTTCTAGAACATCAACTGCCTCCTGTCTAGTCCTGGCAAAAACTCTGGCCTGTGTAGCAAGTCTGGAACTCTAACCCTTAAATCTAGTCACACCTCTACATGTTGCACCGTCCTACCTCTGCCTCTACCTTGTGCCACACTGGTACTATCCACTCTAGGTGCCTCCACTATGGCCTCTAATATCCCTCTACCAGTCTCTGCTAGTCTAGCTCTCTGTGGACAGTCTCTATAAATGTGATCTAATGACCCACATAAATAATATGCTCCTATGAGCATTCTGCATTAATTGGTATGTTGTCTCCCACAGTGAATACAAGAAGGCCTATGCTCCATATATTGACTGTCCTCTACCAAAATAAAATGAAGTAGCAACACGATCTCTGGAGCCTGAGTATGTACCCCTATTACTAGACTGTGATGATAAAAATCTACCCCAATTTCCTTGTCTCCTACTAGACTCTATAAGAAATTCTATTGCTACCTTTCTAGATTGTTGTTCTGCAGCTTCTTTCATTAATCTTTCTGCCCTAATTGCTATAGCTCAAAGTATGGTATAGCTATCAAGATTAGTAGCTATGATTCTATTTCTGATTTCATATCTGAGGCCCTCTTCAAATTTTCTACATTTGTCTCTTTTAGTAGAGTCCACAAAAGTGGCATAATAGGAGAGTTTATTGAATTGCACTTCATATTCAGCTATTGTCATGTTTCCCTGCTTAGTTCAAGAACTCCCTTCTCTTTTCATCTTTGTACACATCTGGCATATAATTATTCTGAAATTCTCTGAGAGAGTCATCCCAAGTCAGAATAGGAGGTTGTACATCATTGCCATAAACTATCTCCCACTAGTCATATGCATTACCCTGAAGTAACGTTACTACATAATCAAATTTTTCATCTGGAGTACATTTCATCATATTTAATACTATGTGTTCTCTTGAGCCAAGTCTCAGCCTCTACTGGATCAGTGGTGCCACAAAAATCAACTACACCCTATTTCTTAGCTTATCATAACATCTTTCCCTTTGCTTTTCTAGCCCCTGTATTTCCTACTCAGGGTTCTCATAGGGTATCTCTACATGTGATGATTGGGATGCATGTATTGGAGCCGTAACTCCTAGTGCAGGCTGGTCTCTATGTAGGTGATGAGATGCCTCATGTGAATGATATTCAACCTACCTCTTTCTCCCTGGGGAATTATGTCCTATTATAGCCCTATAACACATGAAATTATGTCACTTGACAATGTTCAAGACATATGATGCACATGTTATCATGTTCTAAAGCATATGCATGTTCCCACAGAACATATCCCTTCTCTGATACCAAACTAAAATGTAACACGTTATACTTTTATAATAGCATATACTCTTATCATTTCATCATGTATTGTATAGTAATAAGACAAAATCTTATTTATAGTAAGGGATATTTTTTTTAATCATATAACAGTATCACTTTGCAACTTTTGACAGCTCAACTAAGCATCACATCCTAACTATAGACATAATATATCATATATGCTAATAATTCAGACATTATAGCCAAGTATTGCAAGTAGTAAATTCAAGGCCAAATATATATATTTACACATCACTGCATATTTAATAAATTTATACATATACAGATATACAACCCAAAATATAGATGTCATGTTCCCATACTTATGTGCAATGGAAGGAGAGAGATTGGTGAGGCTCGGCCACTTGTGATCCATATCTCCTATGTCATATGCACCTCCAAAATAAGCTAACTACTATTCTTTGCCTGAAAAATGATGCAATTTGATGAGTTGCGACTCAGTCAAAATAACCATCAAAAGCTTTCTAAAGTACTAAACAAATCACAATTAGAAGTAATAATCTCCATTTAATCCCTAATACCTTATCACCTTTATTTAATTTATGACTTGACACGTGCGACTTGCTCCTATTGCGATAAACCAACACGTATTAACTCTATCTTGTAAGCAAGTTTAAGCCAAAATCCAATGTATGCATATGCCTCATGTGAATGACATATATAAAATGAACATGTTCAAATGGAATACATGTGATAATGCATGTCTGGACGGTCGAGGATGTTACATTATCATAAGGATATTCTAAACATATGTCAATGATAATTTCATCATAGTAATGGTGCAAATATCCTTGGACTTGAGGTGTTCAAGGTTATCTTGGATACTGATCTTGTACTTTGACTCCATTCCTTATTGCCTCTAGGAGAGGTTGCCCATAAGGTGGTGATTGGGTACAGCTTGAGCTATTCAAAGATAGTTGGGTACCCAATAGAGGATTCACCGCTTCTGTTAGAAGGAGAGTATATCCACGACCACTTGTCGCGATCATTACTCGGGCAACTTTGGCCAAAGTAGAATTGTCTTGAAGAAGGTCTTCGGAGACATATCTTTATGAGTAATGAGTCTCAGTGACAAGTACTAACATCACTTGGACTAAATGTAACATAGTCAATCTAGTGGGAGGTGACACTTAGACCATGCTCTGAACCGAGTAGGGTATAGTGAGGGTGAAAGGATGAATTGCACAAATATTGTCTATGGAAACGTTCGAAGTCAAACCACCGACTTTCCGGTCAATTGGGGGTCATGATGCATTGCAAGATACTGCTCATGACTTGCTCAAGATCAAGTGTTGATCTGGGTGGCCAATATAACTGGGAACCTAATGGGTCACATGCATTGAAGGTATACAGACAAAGTAAAATGGCCTACTGGATTGGATCCAAACATAGGGAGAAAAGTCCTGTCCAAACAGTTTTCTGATCAGGAATAGAACATTCCCGATCGGGACATACATGTCCCAGTCGGAATTTGTTACTGGGGTTGGGTTTTGAGGATGAATCATATTTCATAAAATGCAGCGGAAATAAAAATTTTCAAAAACCCGAATCAAAGAATTTTGCTTATGCCATTAAAACTAATTCAATTAAAATATAATTAGAAATTATACCTTTAATTTCTTATGTTAATTCTCCAAATTTCCTTCTTATTGGGTTGTCATAAACCACAACAATCCAATATTGGATCATCTCTAATGTTGATCCACGCGGAAAAGAAGAAAGAAACCTCAAAGGTTAAGCCTTGAAAACTCTATATGTGCTAGCAAATAAGAGTGTTCTTGAGAGAAAAATAGAAAAATTATCAAAATAATTTTGTGGAGGCTATCAGTATTTTTCTGATGAAAAATACTATTTATAGGTGTTCCTAAACACCTTAGGCTTGGCAAAATTACCAACATGGGTTTAGAGGGCTAAAATAATAATTTGGCCAATTCAAAATACTATGCACGCGCTGGCAAGGGCCAGCATGAGCATAGCCCATGCTGCTAGCCTTGGGCTGGCAGCCTTGCCACGGGCCCGCATGGGCCCGTTACCTCCCGATCGATTTTTTTTCTAAATTTTTTCTGTGATCTCATCACGATCCAACCCTAAATAATTTTCTCATATTTTTGGATCTCATCCAAGGCCATTTTATTCATTCTTCACACTTCCAATGCGTGTGACCCATTAGGTTCCCGGTTATATTGGCCACTTAAATTATCAAATAATTTAGGCAAATCATGAGTAGTATCTAGCAACACATCATGATCCCCAATTCGCTAGAAAGCCAGTGGTTTGACTACGAACCTTTCCATAGACAACAATATCTACAACTCGTCATTTCACCATTCTATACCCCACTCAGTTCAGAGCATGGACTATGTGTCAACTCCCGCTAGATTGACTATGTCACACCTAGCCCAAGTAATTTTAGATCTTGTCACTAAGACTCATTACTCAATTAGACATGTCACTGAAGACCATCTTCATGATAGTTCCACTCTAGCTAAAGATTCCCGTGTAATGATCCCAACAAGAGGTCGTGGGTATACTCTCCCTCTATCCGGAGCAGTGAATCCTCTGTTGGCTACCCAATTACATTCGAATACCTCAAGCTATACCCAATCACCACCCTATGAGCGACCTCTATGAGGCAACAAGGAACGAAGTCAAAGCACAGAATCAGTATCCAAGATATCCTTGAGTACCTCAAGTCTAAGGATACATGCACCATTGCTATGCTAAGACTATCATTGACATTTGAATATATAATCCATATGATTATCTCATAGCAGGTTATCCAATGTACTTGATTACTCTTAGCAAGCATCCACATTTTAACTTTGAACATCTCATGCTCATAGCTTATCAGATCTACTGCTTGATCCAATCAAGGAGTATAACATGTGCTAGTCTATCCAGGTCAACAATGTCCTATCTTGTTTATCCTATGACTAGGGATAATTTAGATACTAACATAATTACACATGATAGGAATCTCATTATCATGATCCATCATGATTTCCTTCATGCTATGTTTCATATCATGGACTTTCATTAATCAGTTTAAGATCTATATCAATTCATATGCAAATGAATATCAAATTAGTAAAAATGTCTTTTATTAATCAAATAAACATGTACAATAAGTGTTAAAGGTGATTGCCTTTAGAGCACTTCTCTAACAACTAGATCATAATTGCAATTGTTCCCGATCGAGACATGGGATGTTCCGACCGGCAACCACCCGATTTGGGCATTTCCAGACCTAGAAATGCCTGTCTCGATCGGGACCAATGTCATATTAGAAAATCTAATCTAATTAGGATTCTTTAAGCAAGGGTTCCGAAGTCTAATTGCTCAAGGACTAAAAATAGTCCTTTTTCTGACATTCAGAGTGTGCTGCCAACAAAAGAACAAAAGGGTTTTCATTCTTTCTTCTTCTCCTTTGTATCATCTCTTGCTAGCACAAGAGATTGTGCAAAATCCATTGCCAAAAGGTTTTCTTCTTTGTATTTTTCGTGTGGACTATCATTAGAGATGATTCTAGGAAGGATTACTGTGGTTTGAAACAACCCGATAAGGCGAAACGAGGGATAGAAGTTCTTATATTAGGTAATTTTCTTCAAACCTTTTTATGGTTGGTTAATTAGTTAAGACTACATAGGTTGTTCCTTTAATTTAGGATTACAAAATTTTAAATTATGTTGCGTTTGTGTATGTGATATGCATGTCGTAATCCCAACAATGGTATCAGAGCCTACCTATGGTTGTCTTAATCAATTTTAATTTGAAGAACAATTAGTTTGCATGAAAATTGGATTTAGGGTTCTTAAAGTTTAATGAGATTAAATTTGGCCAATTTTGGTTTCATTATTATTAATATGTTCATATGATGATCTAGGATTAATGAGAACGAAAGATTTGATACAAATTTGATTTGCATGATTAATTGGTTGGCATTGTATTTTGATTGTCAAAACTTAGATTTTAAATTGTTTAATATGATTAAATCCTTGATTTTTACGATCTGTTCTATAATGATTATTTATTTGATAAACACATGAACCCGAAAATCATGTTTAGAACATTAGTTTGGTGTTTGAACAGATCGAACGGAGTTTTGAAAGAGTTTCAGAATTCTGGAAACGCAGAAGTCCTGACCTGGAAAAAGTTTCTCAACCAAGGCATTGCCCAATTCCATATTTTTGTTTTAATTTATAGTTTCAATTTTCCAGCATCTTTAAATTTAGAAAAAAAAAATTAGGATTTTATGGATAATTTTGGTATTTTGTAAGTATGTTAGATTATTGATTTAATTCCACTTGATTCCATTTTAATTTCGGAATTTGATTGATTCGGTTTGGGTGTTTTGTAATTGGTTAACTAGTCCGAGATTGTACTTTGGATTGGTTCGAGCTGATCTATAAATGCCAAGATAGATGATATATTGTCTGGAATTATTAGGAATGTTGAATTTGATTCGATATGGAATTAAGTTAATTCTAGTGTGACTAGATTAAGACATGTATAAAATAATTAAATTGTTTAATTATTTGATATCAAAATTAAGGTGATTTAATTTGGAATTAATTTCTAAAAAATTTTAGTTTTAATTGATAATGTGATTATGGAATTAAACCCAAAATAAAATTATGATATGGCCAAATGGGACTGGAATTTTAAAAAGCATAATCGTATTATATTGGATCATATCGTGTCGTGTCAAATAATCCAAAAAAAGCATAATTGTCGTGTTCATATCCGATTTTAAGATTCAAATACAATACAAAAAGTTAAATGTATTGCTCGTATCGTCATAGTATAACTCGTTCAATTTTCGTAATATATTTATGTCAACCTGATTAATAAATAAATTGTATTCATGTTGACTCTAATCGTATCACTAGAGTAGGTCAACATGACATGAACACAACCTGTCAACTCATTTTGACGCCCATACTTATAGGATAATATGTAATGGACATTTAGGGACCGCATTAAAAATTGGTCTCTATTTGTAATTTTTAGCAACTATGTTTTTTCCTTTTGATAAAAAGTAGTCGCTAAATACCATTTTCCTTGTAGTGAATGTCCAATCTTGTTGATCCTATGGTTAGAGACAGATTAGATATAATCATAATTGCACATGATATCATGATCTCACTATAATTTCCTTCATACTATATTTATATCATCGACTTCATTAATTGATTTAAGATCCAATCAATTTATAATGCAAATGAATATCAATTAAATGAAAATGTCTTATATATATATAAAAGGCATTTTCATTTGATTGATATTCATTTGCATTATAAATTGATTGGATCTTAAATCAATTAATAAAGTCGATGATATAAATATAGCATGAATATATATATATATATATATAATCATAATTACACATAAATCTCAAAATCATGATCTCACTGTGATTTCCTTCATACTATATTTATATCACGGACTTTATTAATTGATTTATGATCCAATCAATTTACAATACAAATGAATATCAATTAAATGAAAATGCCTTTCATATATAT
This sequence comes from Balakata baccata, assembly GCA_949630135.1. NCBI lineage: Eukaryota > Viridiplantae > Streptophyta > Magnoliopsida > Malpighiales > Euphorbiaceae > Balakata > Balakata baccata. Next base: position 8,727 of record CATIWF010008568.1, on the reverse strand, counting down.
ATATATATATATATAAGATTTTGTACAATGTGCTAAATGTGATTGTTTTATAGCACATCTCTAACAGTATTGAGAAGTGGAAGATAAATTCCATTTTTAAAAATAAAAAATCAGTATAAATAAAAAAAAAAAGTAGAAATGAAAAAGAAAAAATGCTCGTAAAAGTGGGAAAAGAAAGAAGTTAAAACTGTGTATTTGATATTTGACGAAATTTCCTAAAAAAAAGACTAATAATCAAAAGAGAAATGCTAATTAAAACCAAAGGGCTTGAAGATGCGCTCAACAACTGGTCAGTCAGGTCATAAACGAGAACACCCAACTGGTCCATGAACCTAATTTCCAACTCCATGTCAGTAAAATGTAAAAACGGAAATTAGAAATGAATGGCAAAATCAACAAAAAGAACAACTGGTCCGTGAACCCAAGTATCAAAAAATTTTTGATTTACCATTATATATATATATATCCCATTTGATAACACCCGACTGGTCCGTTAACCTAATTTCCAACTCCATGTCCGTAAAATGTAAAAAATCAGAAAGGAATACCAGAGTTTGCCAAAAGCAAGTTGATCCCACACTCCCACATTGAGTTGAACTAGATCAATAGGAGTATTTTAATCCAAATTTGGAGTTCACTGGTTCGTTCCACTTTCACCTCCGCTGCCCATAATTACTCAATCAAACACAGATAAAAAACAAGGTCCAATTGATATTGCTGTTAGGCAGACCAGGCAATCGTTTAATATCAATTGGAAACCGAAACAAGGTATGGAGAAGATTGGTTCAAAATTACTGAATTACCATATCCTACATTAGCAAAGGACTGATTCACCTCCAGTTACACAGGAAAGACGAGGACAAGCATAAAAGTTTTGACAAAATGTAATTTATTTGTTCCTAACATGTGAAAGCACAGCGAAAGGGGAAAAAACAGCAGTATTCATCCAACAAACGCTGATTTGAGGAAAGACAACACTCATTTAATGAGTGTCTTCACAATGGATTTCACGTTCAACTTTTTGAGATCTGTATAAGATTGTCCACAGCCAACAAACATCACAGGTGCTCCGGAGATGTACACCATTGACAGTGCCGCTCCAACCTACAAATCAAAACATATTATGACAATTTAGTCAACAAACACAAAGTAAACAAAACTTGGAGAAGAGCAGAGGAAAATATTGCTTGTTACCCATGTGACAGTCTTACCTTATCATCAATCGTGTCAAACTTGGTAAGCAAAATCCCATCTATTAATCTCAGATTAGGTGAGGTTGAGAGGTCAGCTAATTTCTGAGAAAGAGCAACGGGGTCAGTCTTGGAGAAGATAACACTAGACCATTAATTGTTTTTTCAAATTAAAAATAGTACCTGATTGAACTTTGATAGCTGGTCGACAGCATCATTTCCAACCAATGCTTCTCCGACAAACAATACCAAATCAGGATTGTTGAGGTAAATAAGCTTTGAGAGCGCTCTCATTAATGGTTCGTTATCCTGAAATGCATGATAAGCTTATCGACATCATCATATCAATAAAATAAAGAAGCAAATAAATGAGTACGTGAAGTAAGTCCATTGCCTGATCCCAACTCAATCAATTCTTAAGCCCACACTTCTTGAGATCCTTGGCAGGTCTTAGATTGTTAAGAATAAATCACAAAATTATATATACGTGCTCTCAGGTTCAGCTCCAATTACAGCACCATGTTTTCATATTTGCATTTTGAAAGTAGTGTGATAGCCTTTTGAAGAGAAAAATCAACAGAAAATTTTCTTCATGAAGCATTAATCAAACATCACCCAATTTGATATCCCCTGGAGAATACTAAACTTAGTGAGAATGTATCAGCCCACAGCATACCTGCATCCGGCCAGCAGTATCAACAAGAACCACATCAGAGCCATTGCGTGAAGCCTCCTGAATTGCTTCCTTTGCTACAATAGCAGGATCTTTCTCATAGCCCTTTTCAAATATAGGTATCTACAAAGAAAAAGTCACAAGTTTGATGTTATTCTATGAACCAGAATTCATCAAGCAAAAAATCCGAGTGTGCAGATAACCCAACTCCAATAAAAATATGACATTAAATAGCACCTGAAGTCTGCGTGCATGCGTGCGCAGCTGCTCAACAGCTCCTGATCGAAATGTATCACAAGCAGCCATCATAACACTCACCTTGTGCTGAAGAAGCCAGTAAGCTACCTGCAATTGTAAGAATAACCTAACGATCTGAAAGCAAGTCTTGATGATAAAATCCTTACATGCGGAACGAGAGTAACATGAACTGAACCTTAGCCAGATTGGTGGACTTTCCAACTCCATTGACACCAATGAAAACAACAACATATGGTTTTCTCTGCTCCTTGGCAGCATGTACATCCCTCAATATGTCAATCGAACGCCTGGGAGTTAAAATACGAACAAGAGCCTGTTCCATTGCAGCCTGTAGCCATAATTCCAGGGCATGATTATGAAATTATTTGCTACACCAAAATAATGAGATGAAAAAAGAAATCAACATTAAAATGCAACAAACCTGCACTGTGGAAGATATGCTTGTGAAAGATGCCAACTTTTTACCTTCAAGACTTGCTGCAACTGATTCACAAAGCTTCTCAGCTATCTCCTCAGCCTGCAATATCGATAAAAACAGAACTCCGAGAGCATCTTAGGCTCCACCAATAAATAATGATGAACACAGAAACAGATTTGCACGCAGAGAATCTAGAAGACAGAACAACATACCACATTCTTAGTCATCAGCCTATCTTTGAGAGCTTTCAAAGCTGGTTCCAGGTCTGACTTCTCCAAATTTGCCTTTCCTGCAATACTGCACCAACAAAAGCACATGAAATCTGGTATGCATACCAAACAATTACATCATGAAATTTATCCACTTTCATTTTCCGCTCAGTGCTTTTCACTCATTATCATAATGACAGTCTTTTCCATCTGAATTAAAAAAAATTACATAAAAGAAAAATTCAAGTGTTTCCTCTAAATCAGAAACAGAGAAGCACCATTAATTACATCCACCAATGGACTTGCACTAGGGACACAGCTTAGAAAATTCATTTATTTATTGGGCAAGAAGCAAACACCAAATTCATTCATAAAGTGATAACACAAATTTATTCTAAACACTCACAACTTTTTAATGCAAGATAAATATGCCAACAGAAAAACCAAAAAGAATAAAAAATAAGTGCAGTTCTAATGGCGCCCGTCTACTCTCGCTCTCTCTTACATTTTAATACTCTGTTTGGACCTCGAAGCATCTGAGTTTTTTCCAGCTCAGCACTCAGGAGATAACAAAAACAACTAAACTTTATAGTGTATACTGATAGCAGATAACTGGAAAATTAATTATGAACCACAAAGCCATTCAGTCAGAGAGATTATTTTTCAAAAGATATCAAAACACAAATAGAAAAGTCCAGTATCATCCAAGATGATCATTTATATAAGGAATCAGAAAGCAGTGTCATATGCTCTGGTTAATCTCAGCAGAACACAGTTAAACATAGATCTCTACAGGAAAACATAAAAGTCAATGATATTGCTATCAGATGACATTAGAAAGCTTATATATATCCGCTTACATTTTTAACATTAGAAACCATATGGGCAACTGAGAATCAAACTCAGACATACAGTGGCAGTTTTAGTGTTGTTCATAGTAGCGGAATTCATGTCATCACTAATCCCCAATATGTAAATGGTAGATACAGCAAATAGCTTCCTTGTTCAAAATGTATTAAAATCCTTGACGATGCTTCATATGTAATTCCCCTCATGTGCAACTCAATCTTCTCACTCTCACATCAACAAGCAATAATTTTCAAGTTAAAGAGCAAAATATAGTTTGTTAAAAATGTGTTCAAATATTTGAAGATGAGTTATACATCATTTACTCATTCTTCTAATGTATTTAACTCAATCATCTCCTAATAAAATCAACAAGCAACAACAAGTTAAATGTGACATATAGCTTGCTCAAAATGTGTTCAAATCCTTGAAAATGCTACCTAATGCAGACAATCATCTCACAATCAAATATATAAGCATTAATATTTAAGTTAAGAAGCAAGAACATACCTATGAAACATTGATGAAAACCATCCCTTTTTCTTTGTCTCAGGCTTGCTATCTTTCCCCACTTCCTCATCTTCACTCTCACTATCACTACTGATAATCTCTTCTTTGTCCATCATGCTTTCACCATGATCAGTTGCCACAGCCTCTATCTCATTCCTATCTTTTTCCATGGGATCCGTAAAATCCAATTTTCTATCTGCAGGAGAATCGTCCCAAACTCTATTCTTCTTTGTCGGTTTTTTCTGTTGGTCCACCTTGGAAACCTTACTAACAACAGTATCAATTTTCTTTCCACCTTTACTTCTAAGCTTATGAAGCTTGCTTACATCAAAAGCTCCAACCTTGGAACTTGCATTTTCTTTACCGTTAGCAACATCTGCCCTACACCCTTCAATATCAACATGACTACCATTGGAGTGTCCATTCTCCAATTTATAGCTTTTTTCTGTATCAGCATCGCCACCATCATTTGCTTCGCTCTTTTTCTTATTTCCTCCTTCAAACCCACCTTTCTTCGCCTGCCCTTGCTTCTTACCATCATTCACAGGCTTATTCACCTGCTTCGATTTCTTCAATTCTTCAGCTCGAGCTTCTGCCTCTCTTCTAAGTTGCCTAAAAGTTTCATCAAAATCGTTATAATCCATCCGCTTTGGATCATAAATCTCAGAAAACTTGCGCTTCATCATTGTAAGCAGCTCATCCACATACAATAAATGAAGGATCCGCTGATACACAGCGACAAAGACGAGGCCAAGCTCGTTATGAAAAGTCCACTTAAGGGTATAAGCGGCACCAGGAGCATCATAGTTGTATGATGCAGCACCAGATCGTTCTTCCAAAAGACAAGATCGGATCAAGGTGTCAATTGGTGATCCTCTAAGAGCATTTCCAAGCTCTTTGCAGGTCCATAGGATTAGCCCTCCTCTTGTGAAAATAAGCAACTGCTCTAACATCTTTAATTTTATCTAAATACCTACAATCAGTTCCAATGAATTTCTGAATTAGGAAGCAAAAACAAGAAAAACAGCAATTAATTATGTCCAACGAACCGATCGATAGAATAACTTCAAAATCCATCAACAGTTAAAATGTACACTGTTCCTTAAATTAAACGAAACAGTTTGTCAATTAAAGCTGAGATCCCCACAAAATCTAGCACAAGAACACAATCAAGAACGAATCCCTTCACCTAGAAAGGATTTGTAGAAAACAAACAAAAAAAATTAAATTTTCGAGAAAACAAATTGAAAAAGGCTAGAATATAAAATTGCAGAGAATAAAACAATTAAACAGAGAAAAATAATCAGATTTTTCAATTCGATAGAAATTCAAAAAATGCAAAAATAAAGCAATTACACAGAGAAAAAAACAATCGGATTTTCAATTCGATTTATAAATCAGAAATAATGATTCAATGGAATCGAGAGGATAAAAACTACACCTCTTTCTTATTGTTTTCTCTTTTATTGCTGGAACCTGAAAGATCTAAAAAAGAAAAAACAATAATAATAAAAGGAAAAATGAAGTAGAAGAAGAAGGGAATAAACGAAAACAATTCTGTGAATGTTCGACCTATTTATGCCTTATTATTTTGACTGGATTCATTGCCGACCAAGGCAATTACGCACGCCGCTGACCTTTCCCTTATGATGCCTAACAAGTTTTTGCCAATTTATAAAATTAAAAATAAATAAATAAATTCTTATGATGCAATTTTTTAAAAAAGTTTTCTTTTTATTTTTATTTTTTGTTATGAACCTCTATTCTAATTATTTTTGAAAACTACATGATATATTTAAAAAAAACAACAAAATAGGAAACAAAATAGAACGAGAAAATCGATTAAATCATAATCAAGATCAAAATCATATGAGAAGCAAGTAAATCACAATCAAGATCAAAAGACAAAATCCTAAAGAACTCATGTCAAACATAAAATCTTGATCAAAATCATATGAGAAGCAAGTAAATCATTATCAAGATCAAAAGACAAAATACTGAAGAACTCATGTCAAACATAAAATCTTGCATAAAATTTGGTCACTTTGGCTATAGATTGAGCAGCCAAATTAGTAAGACTACTAACCAATGAAAGGATAAATAAGAAAAATTCATTCTTTAACAATATGCAATGCTGAATGATGCCACCAATTTCAGAGGATGTGTAGTATCGGTTCACTAAAAAAAAAAAAAAGTAATGATAATTAGCTACCACATACATGTGATGTTATTTAGCAATCCATTTACACCACTTAGAGCATCATTATTTTTAAAATTGGATGACAATTTCAAACAGTGGTTCCACTGTCATATTAAGAAAATTTCAACTACATTTTCAAACACATTTTATTCCTGCAATTAACATCAAATTTAATTTATAAGACCTGATTAATATTTTATTATATTATATCTATTATTAATTATAATTATTTTAAATCAAATGCATAAATATATTTAAAATTAAATAATATTACTTATATTTTAATTATTAATAATTGTCATAATATTTATATAAATTTTTAATAGTTATTTTTAATTTATTTAAAATAATATTATTTTACATTATTACTTAAATTATTTATATAATTAATATTAATATATTAGTCATTAAAATATATATTATTTAATTATTTAATTTAATTTTATAATAAAATAATACAATAGGACTCAATATAGATTTTTAATTCCTTTGAAATTGTAACTTACCTTTGTCAAGTCTTGAAAGCTTGCAAAATTGCAAACTTTTTCTATCTACTCATGCAATTCAATTTGCAATTACTACATTAGCAATTGATATTGTGATGCTCTTAGATACCACACTACGACCACTTTTATTTGGCGCAAGACTTTGAGGCCACATAGTGACTATAATGCGGTCTTTGATTATTGATCACACATATTGTGGTAGCTGATCAACGCCAACATATGTCGTGGTCACTAAATCTAGCGCCATATACTGGTATAAGATCTTGAAACTAGCTTAGCAATCACATTATGGTGGTAGCTATTTAGTGACCACAACTACCACATTGCATGTGTCTTAGCTAATTAGCAATCACAATAACTATAGTGCCTAATTAGCGACCACGATACATATAGTTGCTAATCAGCTGCTGCATTATATGTGTAGTAGCTAATTTTAGTATATAATATTTAACATTAATTTTTATAAGTAATTATTATTCAATATTAATTAATTATATATATTAATACATATATATATATATATGTATATGTATATGTATAAGTATTATTTAGAGTCAGAACTATGTTCCTATTACTATATATAGTTTAAAGCTAACGCTCGACAATGATGTAAGAATTTCACATTATATGGAGCCGGGTGACTAATAGATAGAATAAAGCTATGAGAAATCATATTGTTAAGATATACCACTTTATCAATAATATGTTTAGGAGCAAGCACTCAATCTTGAGCTATAATTTTTCGATGTCAGATTCAAAATTGATCAGAAGAAATACATACTTGAGGACAGTCGTTGAACAACTAGAAAAAGCGATATTATAAAATTATATTAATTACATTATAATATTATAATTTATCAAAACTAGATATAATAAAATAAGAAATAATAATAAATAAATAAATTAAAAAGAAATAATAATAATAAATTTATAGTTATAATAATAATAATAATAATAATTATTATTATTATTATTATTATTATTATTATTTCTCAACTGTATAATTTTACTGAAATTAACTGAAATTGGGGTTTAATTGATTAATTTAAGAGATAATTGATTAGTTGAACTTAAATTGGAATTCAATTTATTAGACTAAATGAAAATTTGGATTCAATTAAAATTAGAGAAAAAAATACATAATTGAATTTATGATCAATTAATTAAGAGTTTAATTAATTAAAATAATTAAATTGATTATAATTTAAACTAATTATAACTATATTTTATTCTATTAATTAAATTAATTAGTAATCAATTGATTAAATTGTAAACTAATTAATTAAAATTTGTTAAAAAATGACATAAAATTAATTAAATAAATAAAATATACATAATCAGTTAATTAAGTTAAATTAACATATATTAATTTGAAATTAATTTTAATGAATATTATGATATTAATTAAACTATAAATATAAAAATTAGTAAAATAACTAGATATTAAATATTAACCAATTAAAATAATTCTAAAACATAAATAATGTAATTTAATTAATTAATTAAAATTTAAGTTTAATTAATTAAAATTTCTTTTAATATTAATTATTATTTAAATTTTGTATTAAATTTAAATATAGAAACTTATAATAATAATAATAATAATAATAATAATAATAATAAAATTGAAAAATATAAAATAAAAAATAAGAACGAATATAGCGACCGTAACAGTGTGATTGCTGTTTAAAATTAAAAAAAAAACAATATTGTTTTGGTTGCAGAGACCACATAGTGACCATGATATTGTTAGAGATGTGCCTAAAAGGCAATCACCTTAAGCACTTAGTGTACACATTCATAAATGCATTCTTTCATTATATTAGTATTCATTTGCATATGAATTGATATAGATCTTAAACTGATTAATGAAAGTCCATGATATGAAACATAGCATGAAGGAAATCATGATGGGAT
>CATIWF010008525.1:0-121059 GCA_949630135.1 Balakata baccata | reverse complement strand
AATGACTTCTTTAGCTCCAACAACTTCCTCTTTCTTCTTTTCTAAAGGGTTTTAGGCTATATAAGTGATTTTTCCTTTAGTTTTTGGTGATTTTGGCTTCCTTTGAGTGAAAGAAGATAGAAAAATGGAGGGGTGAAGAGGGATCACGAATTTGGGTGGAAAAATTAGGGTTTGGGGCTGATGTTAATGAGGAAGAAGAAGGGTTTTTATACTTTGGTAAAAATGTCACTTTGGTCCCTCCTTGTTTTTGCCAAATATCCATTTAAAACCTTGGCTTTTACTTCTTTCTTATAACTTTTCTCAACTTTATATTTTTTTAATTAAATCACCCACAACAAAAATAAAATCTTTAATAAATCTTTAAACCTCAATTTTAGACTCTAATAATACTAATTGTGGCAATTAAACATATTAATTAACCGAACCTAAATTACGGTCATTACAATTACACTTACCCAGCCAGGCAATAAATGGTATATTTGTGGTTTTTCTGATCACTGTGCCCAAGGCCAGAAGCTGGTCATCAATGTCGAATCTGTGGCTCAGCCACCTGCTTCCGGTGGTATCACAGTTTTCCCATCTGGGTTTCATATTTTCATGGCAGCTTTGGTAGTAATGGCAGTCGTTGCACTTTGAGAGTTCCTTATTCAACTTGTTATCTGATAAATGTTTTTTCCCCTATTTCATGTAGCAGTATGATGTGCTTTAATAAGTTAAAATCCAGCCTAACGAAATATATTTGCTCATCATAGCCGTTAAAATTTTTCCAATATTAATTCAATTGAGTAATTTTATCAGAGCATTTGTTCACATTTGTCCTATTGCACAAAATATATACCAATTTCATTTTGCAATCAAACACAACAATGACGGTGCCTTTAGAAGGAAGCTGCAAAGTATTTACATTTTACTAGAAACCGCAAGGTATTTGGTATGACGCCCCTGAGCAATAATTTTCCCAGTTTTTTTCTTACTATCAAAATAAACAGGCAAGAATTAGGAATACATAAAATATCAAACCATGGAGGTGAACTAAGCATAAAGAATCGATTCCTCCCTCCCCCAACACAATCAAATATTTAAGACAGTCCCAACTTGGGCATAAATGGGATAAAATTTACATAAAAGGGACGGAGTAGGTAAAGCAGAAGTAAGAGAAGATACTCACTTCGACACAAGCAGCATCCAAGTATGAGACATTGATCTCGACTGAAACACCGGTAAATGGAGCTCCAACAGTATATATTACAGCAGAACCCACCAATTCAACGAGCGTAGCTGTAGCTCCACCATACAAGAAATTCCCAGAGTTCTTAACAAAAATAAATTAAAAATTAAGGAGAGAATTAAAAGGCTGAAAAGGCGTAATTTTCAGGAAATGAGTAAAGCGCAAATGAGTAACAGTAAGCGAGGAGGGACTTTTATGGAGCAAATAATACGGCCGGGTTCAGTGAGATTAATTTGGAGGCCTTGCATAATAAAGCGTTCGAAGAATCTAAGAGGCATTCCTTCGATCGTGGATTGATTCTTGTCATCCTCCTTTTCTCCCGTCTCCAAATATCTCTTCACCGTCTCCAAATCCATTTTGCTCTTGGAAATTTCCTTAAATTTTTCTTTTCTTTTTTTCTGACTTCGTGCTCTAATCGAACTTTTCTACTGTTCTTATATCTATTGGTCGGAGACTCAGAAACAAAACCTACCAATTATTTCTATGATACTGTTATTATTAAAAAAAAATTAATTTTAAAATATAAATTTTCGTAATTTTTATTATGGCAAATTAAATAAAAAGGGGAGAGAGTGCAAAAAACAAATCCGTAACATGTAATCAATTTGAATCCTAATCATTTTTTTTTATATCAATTATTTCTAATGTTTCCATAGGATTTTAAATTAGAATTCAGAATATTTTTTTTCCAACAAGACCCTGACATATGACAATGATTTCAATTTAAACCACAAATTTCATTGGAGGAAGTACTAATAAATACAAAATCAGAAGAAAACTAGTAAGACTAACCAGAAAGGATGATACAAAATATTGCAGGGGTAAGCATCCTCCTTTACTTTGGGGATGCAAGTGGAGAGTGTTATTCTCTTTAACCAGAAAGAATCCGGGGGCTATGAAGTCAGGAATTTTCAGTCTCACCCATCAGTCATCAGACAAGCAGGGAAGGAAGGGGGAGGAATTGAGAGAGTTTGATCAACTAAATTACTACAAAATTAAAATTATAGAAAAAAAAAAACCAAGGAACCCTTTAGTTATAGTATATAATGTGCCTTAACAAACTTATACAAGTTGAAGGATGCTGAAAAAAGAAAAAAAAAAGGCTTTGATCCTCGAAAGATTTTCAGATTCACCCTTCAACATGATCAGATGAACCCATCAATCTGCACAAATTGCAGAACTATCAGTGTCAAAGGAAAAGGCAGCAAGTACATATATTTAAATTTAAAAAAGAAATGGACGCCTAACCACAGTTCAAGGAATATCTACACTCCTAAAGTCTATAAAAAACTTTGGTGAGAGGATCACCGGTCAACCCATGTAAAAATTAAACGGCTGGTATGACTATCATCTGCTAATAATATTATGTTTATTGCATAACCAAGGACCGTATCCAGAACGTGAATAAATATATACCTTGCTCTGAAAATTTAGGGAGGGAAGGCAGCAATTGCTAAAGGATCTAGACTTTCAACCCCAAACCAGTAATTAAGAAACCTCCAAAAGGAAGTTAAAGCTATATACATTACACATCAAAAGAAAATAACTGATAACATTTCAATAGTACCACTAAAAATGAAAGCAGAAGCCTCGTAGGCAAAATGTGAACTCACATCTGTAGTAATCTCTACCAATTCCACGGTGTGGAGCTTCTTCCCTCTGCCATGAAACCCATAACTTTTAAAAAAGGTATCTTATTAAAATACATATCCAGGAAACACATAATATACAACCTCAGAAAGACACCTTTCAGTATCAAAAGCTATTGATAAACAGAAAAAACTTAAAAGTTATTGATGCTGGGAACGGCATTCCCGATTCATCCTCAAAGGAATGGATGCATCTAGAAGTGACAAAAATATCATTCATATTAATTCAGACCTAAATATGTGAACTATCAGTGTTAGTACTTATTAACAACAACAAAGTGTATTATCAATTTATAATTTATACTTAACCTGTCAATCAATCAAATTGCATAGTAAAAATGAAGAAATTAAAGCCACTCGGATGAGGAAATGTGGTGGTGAAATTATAAAATATAGATGTCCCACAGTCCCCCATATACAGTAACAAAACAGGAATCAGAAGAATGCAAAGAAGCCCAGTGGTTTAATTGTACAAATGGTACCAAACCTTGTCACTTTGTTACAATTTGGTACCAAAACTTTAAGAAATATTGCAATTTGGTACCCAAGTCAAAATTACAGTAAAAAAAATAATGTGGCATGTTGACCGGCTGACGTGGCATGCCAACAGACTGACACGTCATCTTGTTTGACTGAAATTTTGACTTGGATACCAAATTTCAACATTTCTGAAAATTTTGGTACCAAATTGCAACAATTAAAAGGTTTAGTACCAAATTGTAAGTGATAAGGTTTGGTACCATTTGGGCATTTATCCTAAAGCCCAATGGATAATAAGACAACAGCAGTCACGTTGACAATTCACTCAAGTAAAAAGCACAAATCTTCATACAATAACTCCACCCAACCCACACCCCAAGAAAAGAAAATTATAATCGTATCAATCCATACCTGAAGACTACTGGAATAGTTTGAATATCTGTGCCCTGACAAAGTGAACCAGCAAAATGAAGTAACAATAATACAGATAATTAGATCTTATAATAAAGCGCAATCATGCCACAAAAGAGCTTACCTAGTGCAAAATCAGTACCTTGATGCTGATAAAAAGAATGAGACACCATCTCAGCACCACGGTGAACTTCACCATGGCTGCAGAGGAGGACAATGAAATAATTATTCATTTATTAATAAAAAATGCTGTATGGGCTAATCATCAATCCAACAACTTGAATGCTTTCTAGAAATTTAGAGCTGTTTCACCACGTATTGAAAATGCAAGTAAATCAAGAAATTAGAAAAAACTTAAATTACAAGTACCTTAGTCTTCCAAATGGAGAAGAATTCTCCATACGAATACGACTGTATACTCTAGGATCTGAATAGTTCAGATTATCTCCCTGCATTTAAAGAGAAATGTTTAAGACACTTGACAATGGTTGCTTAGAAATGTTCATCCAGATATAACTCTGAAGTACTCACTAATGCAGAAAAGGATCGCTTATGTCCAGATAATGCTTGAGAAGAATCCTGATTTGCAATTCCTACCCATGTAAAAGAGACAGTAAAACGAAGTCAACAGCAAATACTTTCATTACAGTTCCATTTTTTCCCTGCTTTAAATAGAATAACCAAAAAGCAGTCCTAAGATGTGTGATTAATGAGCAGGAATGACAAGGAAATGGTAACATGTCCCCTTTACTAATACTCCCCTAGCAGTGTGCAAAATGATATCCAAGTCGAATGGACGAAATGATGATGAAACAAGCATAAAAGGGAGCACATCATGAAAATGATGGTGCAATAAAACAATAGAGATAATAGAAAAAACCTGCACCCATTCTTGCTTGCATTTGCTTTCGTAGAGCTCGTTCTGCTAATAATTGCTCAAGCTCAGCATTCCCAGGGGAGTTTATAACACCTTTCCTTTGATTGCTTACATGTACCACAGGAGTTCTCTTGTTTCTGGGATCAATTTGCTTTACATGATCTGAAAGAAATAGAAATGTTATTTCATCAGCCCACCCAAAAAAAAAATTCTCATTGTTCTAGTAGGAAAAGAAAAAATGAACCAGCTCATTTTAAGATTCTTGCAATCCCAATAAATAACTGCTATATTTTAAATGATAAGTTAATCAAAAGCAGTAAGTGATGCCAATCAAGACCACATGAAATGCACAAGAAAGGCCACTTAAAACTGAAATAACTAGTAATCAAGTAAATATACCATATCTAGTACCGATAAAAAAATTCAACCAAGAAGAATATAAAGCATAATTATGAACATTTAAAGCACAAAACAAAAAGAAAATCTTAGACTCATCAGGGTATTTTAGTGTTTATAAACGCACACACATAAAGCACAACAACAAGAAAGAATATCTTAGAGTCCAATTTGCCAGCACTGAACATAATTCCTTTGATCCCTATTGTTAGAAATCACTTGGTTAATTAAAATCGAGTCAAAGACTCCACACAGGAAGAACATATGATACAACAATGCACAAAAAAATTATTCCTAAATATAAGCATGCAAAACCACCTCTCCAGTGCACAATAAGGCAAGGGTGATGGCGACCACTACTCCAGTGTATAATAAACAAGGGTGAGATTCCCCATTGACTCAACATAATAATAGAAATTACTAAACTACCTTTTTGCAATCATTATACAATCCACAGAAACTTTAAAAAAATAATAAATAAATTCCACCAGCCATTACTCGTATAAGAAAATATACTTTCCACAGAGAGAAAACAAACACTAACATTGGGTTACTTGCTTCTGTTTGGAATTTTTTTTACTATCAGACTTGGAGACTTTCTTATGGGGCTTGCCCTTAGGTATAGGTTTTGCCAGGGATACCTTCACATTGACCTAAAGATCACATTTATTAATTAGTTATCCAAAAGAAAATATATTAATCACAAAAACTTAATAGTAAAAATAGTTAGCCATCATATTATTATTATCATTATTATTTTCAAAATACAGAACCTGAGATCCGTCATCACACAACGTCTCATGATTGAATGATTCTATGCATGCAAGAGCAGCTTCACGGGTTGTAAAATTAATGAAGGCAAAATCTTTTCTCTTTGAAGAATGCAGATTTCGCGAAAGAACAACATTTTCAATTTCTCCAAACTTTATAAAGTAACTTCTAATTTTCTCTTCATCCCATGATGGAGGTAAGTACTCAGCATATACTGACTTCACCTGCAGAAGGTATGTATAAGTGCTAATAATTGCATTAAGTACCTTACTCACTGTAAATTTAACAAGTCCTAACAGACAGACCTTCAACAATTCTTCTTCATCTGGCTCACTTAATGGTTCAGCCCAGGCAACTTTGATATTTTGAAGTTTACCCAGCTCCTTTTTCTGAAGTTTCTTGAAAGCAATTTGAGCATCTCTGTACGTCTGAAGCTCTAAAAATGCAAAACCACGATTGCGTCCCACATTAGAAGGATCAGTCATCACTGTGACTTCATCTATTTTCTCGATTCCTACTTCTTGCAACAGTTTAATGACCTGCCCAGACATAATATTAAAATTTTGAAATACATAATTCAAACCTACCAGAGAAGAAATCAATGGAAGACCTTACATCCTCATTTTTCCAACTCTTGTCAATGTTACCAAGGAAAATTGTGTCATTGCCCTCAACAGGTGCTGTAGAACACTGCTTTCCACAAATCTATTATTCACATACCAAAGACAGAGAGAGACTATTAGACAGAAATAAAATATTGATTGAACTGATATCCTGAATACCCTAAAAAATATCTGATGACAATCAGGATATGAAGATGACTATGGCAAAAATCAATGGACTTTTAAACACAAAGCTAAATAGAAATATCCTTGTCGTATAGCTTAGGATTATCAGAACCCAAAAAAAAAAAAATGATTCCTCCTAGCGTTGATTTCAAAACTATATTTGATAAGAAAATATATAATAGTAGAAGAATTAAGGAGCTGAGACGAAGAGGATAAATGAGATAACTACTAAGGAGATGACTCAAAAATTTACTCAAAAAAATATAGTGAAGTAGCATTACAATCATGTCATGATATTAGCAGAATTCCACAATTGAGAGCCCAAAATATTAATAAGTAATTTTATGCAAAATACTAGCATGACTGCACGTGTGCACCATATTATTTTTTAGTCAAATCCTGTTTATGCTGAGCTTCTGACTAGCATAGACAGTTTAAAATAAAGACAGAAGGGACTACTAAAGCAGAGAAAGATATTATAAGAGTCAGGATCACAACACTCTTTGAATCTATATATCCAAAGTTTAAAGAAATATATACGGCAACTAGAAAATCATAAATCTGCTAAGTTCAAAATATCGTGGGATATTTGATTCCACTGATGCACATTCTCCATGACTGACTCATTTTTGTATGAACCCACCCCAAAATATCCATGTAATAATTTAAGCCAAAAAAAAAAAAGAGTACCCATACCCAAGGCTCTCAAACAATCATCATACTGAGCTTGACAAGTTAGCGGTCCTGTTATTTAATTATCGGAAAATTTACTATACTACCGCATAACAATATTTCAATTTCGTTAAAAATAGCAAATAAGCAAAATAAAGCAAAAAGTTTCAAGTATTCACCTCAGCATTCGAGTATTTCTCCAATGCCTTCTTTGCATCATCAGCTGAAGCATACCTCACAAATGCATAGCCCTTATTCTTACCAGTATGACCATTAATCACCAATCTCACTTCAACAATGGCACCCACTCCCTCAAAAACTTTCCTGACATCCTCCTCCTTTGCATCTGTGTTCAAACCACCAATGAAAATCTCCGTCCTCCTCCTCCTCCTCCTCTCCAATGCTTCCAATTCTCCACTCAAAACTATCCGTCCATTGCCTGTTTCACTACCTTCCTTCCTTCCCTCCTCATATCCACTACTTGCGCCCACAACTTCAGCCCCACGCCTGTCATTTATGTCAGCAACTACATCCGTATTCACCACGTCTATGGGAGCTTCAGTAACAGAATCAGACTTCTGAACTACACCCTCATTTTCTACAGTATCCAGTGGAATTTCACTTATGGAAGCTTCTTTTTCATCATTCATTTTATTCAAATTTTCAACTTCCATAGCAACACCAACCAGCTGACCGGGGTTATCAGTTTCTTGTGCTGACATATTAGCACCAACGTCAGATTTCTTAACGTCAATCGGTGCAGAAATTGAAGAATCAACCTTTCCAACTTCCTGCTCTGGTAGATAGCCACAAGGGTCACCATCCAAAATCTCTGCCTGCTTGTCCAATTCTTTATCCTCTGACCTTTCACTCAAATTAATAATTCCAACTTCTTGCATTGAAATAGAAACACTTTCCCCACTGCTAAGTTTTTCACCACCATCATGAAAAATAATCTCAGACGCTAGTTCACGATTCGAACAAGCAGCCACCCCCTTAAGTAACGATTTAGGCACTCTCTTCCTGACCACCTTCTTCACAACCCTGACCACCTTCTTCGTCTTCTTTTTGGGCTTAATGTCCACCACATTCTCGTTCAAAAAATCCCTTTCAGCATTCCCACTCCCACCAGTCGAGTGTTTCTCCTCGCTTTCCGAACAAATTCCAAGCGTGATCTCAGAAGCCTGACTCTCCAGAGCTAGGGTTTCGTTTCCCGCGCAAATTTTTCCACTTTGCGTTTCCATTGAAGAATTTTGCTGCTTCTCTTCCACGACGCTCTCGTACACAGTTTCTGCACTAATTTTAACAGAAGGCATGACAGAAACGGTCTCCGTTCCGATCGGAGGAGAAGAATCCGGTAAAAGAGCAGCTTCAGAAGGAGAGGAAGATGTAGTTTTGGTATCGCCATAGTCAGGGGATTTAATAGAGATGAAGGAATCAGAGGGGGAGTTAGGGTTGAGAACGGCGCGCTTGCCGGTGTCTCTACGGGCGCGTCTAGGGCGGGGACCTAGGGCTTGCCTCTTCAGTGGCATGTTTTTTTCCCTTTCTTTTCCCTCAGGTGAGGGAGTGGTGTGTTTCAAGTTATGTTTTTTAATGTTCCGAGTTATAACGTGGGTTTATAGCTAATAGGAAGACTTCGTTAGATGAATCTTCGCAAATTCTGAAACAGAGCTAATACGATGATGATTGATTTCCTATGAATGTACGAATCAGCAAACTTGGAGTTAAATTAAATCCTAATTATCCAAAATAATCATCTAAAATTTGGCATGTTTGGTTTATTCCAATACTTTTATTTGTATAGGAGTGATTTTTCTTATTATTTTAAATATTATTAAAAAATATTTTAGTGGCATTTGGATTACTGCCCAACATGCTCCGAATTAATACCGGATATCAAATAAAAAAATAGAAGCATTTTGTTTTTTCTTAAGTTGAATGCCAGCAATTTTCGTCAACATAAATTATGTTTATTTATGTACATTAATTGCAAATTAAGAGAATTGGCATTTCAAAAAATGGAATTAGCCACCAACATGAGAGGGCTGGCAATATTTGTACAAGGCAAATGCACCAAGAATTATGGCTACCGCAACAATTTCGCCCTTCTTTCTATTAGTTACTATATCTCGAAGCTGGAATCTGCCACAGCTCGATAGCTTATTAGCGAGTAACTTGGTATTTTCACTGTCCAGTTCTTTGTCCTCGTCACTGGCAATCGTATCCAGGTTGGTCTTTGGTCCGCTGTTTCGTTCTTTTCCTTGATTTTGCAACGGCGCCAATGTTGGCTGTTCTTGAAAACTGGATGTCGTAGTCGGTGATTTCTTAGGCATAATGATGCAAAGAACTCCGCTGGATAATTTTGCATGAATTTCATTGTTCTTGTAATCCTTTGAAAGCCTTATTTCTTTTCTAAAACGGCTGCGTTTGGTATTGGTCTCATCCAAAGGACGTGCTCCACTAATTGACATCACTCCTGCATTGCTTAGTACAATCTTCATTTGATCCTTTCTGAAACCTACGTACATATACAAAACCATGGAATTATATTTTAGTAATCATATTTATATACGGTGAATATGTATAATACCTTCAAGTTTAACCTCAAGAGTGTCGCATCCTTGTTCTCTTCGCCACCTGCAGTAGGGTTCAAAATCCTCATAATCAACGGTAGCTCCGGCAGCCATTGATGATGCTAATTAATCTTGTTTATATTTCTCAAGGAATTTGAAGGAAAACCCTAAATATGTAGAGGATATTATATATGGAATTCCTAAATTTCCACATTTATCATCTCTTTTTATATTCACATACATATATGCAAGAACATGTGAGCTATGAACATATGTATTAGAGGTTACTTTTAGGCTACCTATTGAAATGGAATATATTCCTTGTTAAATATTCAAGGATTTGAATGAATTGGTTTGTGTTTACGGGAATTATCCCTCATCATTTTCTTAAAGGATGTACTATTGTTATTCTTTTCTCATCATGCATGCAACATCTCTCTTTTGATTTTTCTTCAGGTGGTGACTTGTCATTTTGAATCAAACAAGTCTCCTAATGTTTTGCTTCCTGACTTTGTCCCTGCTTGGCTTTCATATCCTTATCCCTTTGAATCTTATTCTGCTGGACATAGACTTGTCTTTTCTCCATTAAGTATTGAACCTAATTAACTCTGCAGTTATGAACTATTGTAAACATCCAATAAGTATTGAATATATATTTATTGTTTATTTGACCATCAAATTTATGCAGCTTGGTTAATTGGAAATAATCAAATCTCTATCTCAACCCCAAAAATCTACTTGCCAAGTAATTAGAGAAAAGGCTGAAGTTCACTTGCATGTTTTCCTTTCCACGAATCCTATGTAGAATCCAGATTTTCAATCTCTTTTATTTCTAGAGAAATGGAACCATAGAATCCCTGGATGGTCATTCAATTGTATGTTTTGGTATGCCCAGTACCCGCCCCAACATATCATTACCAGGGATTGGTCATTCATGGAGTGCAGTTAGGTCAACATAGCAAACCAGACAAAAGAGCTGAAAATGACTATGTCCAGTATCACTTTTGCTAAAGTACGAAATGAATGTTCCAATAATTATGCTGATTTAAAAGAACTGACACAGACAAGATCCAAGGTTTCACCCTAAAGGCATTATGGAAGGAGATCTGAGTCGCACCTTTTATTGGCAAGCTGGGATGGTGAAGCTGAACTCATTCACCTTGAGATTCTGTATCTTCAGAGATATAATAAGTATCACAGGCAGACGTGTGGTGGATATCCTGTAAAGGGGTATGCAATCTTTAAAATCTATGCGGTTAAACTTTAGGAGATTATTATAGAAGCTTTTAAGTTGGCACTCACCTTGCATCTTAAAATAATCAAAGATCAACAACAGACAAAAGATAATGGATGACTGTTCATAATGTCCAAATCAATGATAACTTACACAGAAAATCCATAAACTATATGTGAACAGCAACTGCAACAATTTTCTATTTGTCTTCTTGGACAGCTAAGTATCAACAATGCTTTCATGCTGGCATTAATCACTTTGGCAATTATTTTATATGTATCTAAAGCCCTTTCAACCAAATATAGACGACCATCAGCCACATCTGATTATCAGATTTCAATTTAACTAATCAAATTTAAAAATTTATTTTTTGATTCCAATCTTCTGTTTCCATTCAAGCAACTTCTTGAAACTGCTGGTTAACAAAGATGAAGCCTAAAAAGTTGCAGTAATATCTATTAAAAATTCTAGCCTATTGTCTGCTAAACCTTACTATACAATTACTAGTCCTGTTTAGTTTGGATCCAATTTTTCAACCTTCTCAGCTCAACATTTTCTTCTCCCCAGTCATGCAGTTTTACATCTCCACAAATTCCCTGACAGAAATGATTAAAAAAACAATAATAGATTTTAACATTTGAATTGCAAACAACTTGATGGGGAATGGTGGATTTGACGTGGACCAACGTCAACTCAAATCTCCACTGCAGGAATGGTCATCATGGTGATAATGAAGTACACAGACTTGACACGGTACTCAGTCGCACAAAGTGAAGCAGCAATAGACAGTCTCTAATGATCCCTCTTGCATTCTAATCATACCTACCACCTCAAGAGCTCTAGCGATATATTAGAATTCACAGCAGGAGATATTAATGACTCATCTATTAGACATTTCACACTGCAGAGTCAAGTAGGGTAAGCCATTCATATTTTTACCATGCCAAGAAGAGGAACTGGTTCAACCCAGAACCAAACTATGACATTATGGCAGGTTCAAACTCAGGCGCCGTTATTTTTGCTGGCCTCAACTTGATCAAGGCCAAAGAAGTGGAGTCCTATATAGCTCAGTAGTTGACAATGTCATTCTTCACTCTTCCGTTTGTTTCAGTCTCACTAATGTTTTATTTAATTTAGCTACATCGAAGATCATGCTACCAGTATCCGTGTCTTATAATGCCGTATCTATCTAAGATTCTAGATCATTATTTATTAAGTTACAGGCTTATCCAATAATTCAGTAATATTCATTTATGGACTCAAAATTGATAAGGAACCAATCCAATAAGAAAAATTATCCAAGCAACCCAGAAAATCACATGTATACAAAATTTTTCTTAAGGACATCCAGAACAAAAGATTTTATACAGAATTTAGAGGCCTTATTCTGGAAAATTCTAAATATGATTACATTTTTCTCCACCTCCACGAACTATTCCAGGAACTCTAGATTCTCAAATTTCGTCCATAAAGCCTTCTGGGCAATTTAGCTTTAGAGATAGCCTATCAACTGCTAATATTGAGAATAATGACTGACCAAAATGCTCAGAATTCAATATAATCCATGAATCATATATGTCAAGCAGCTACACTAGTTGTGGACTATAAATCCTTTTATAATGTGCACCATGGATCACCTGAAACCCTAGATGAAAGAACACTTCTTTTAAGAAGGTAGGACATGATTATACACTGTAATCTATATAAGTGCCGGACCAAAGCTTATGAATAAAACATTATAGTTGGCTAAAAGAAGAGGAAGACCAAGGATACTTTCCATATGAGCATAGTGACCGCACATAGAGAACAGCCAAATTTCTTAAGAAATTGAAAATAACAACTGACCGTTTAGGCATTCCATCATTACCATTGACGCAAAGCTAAATTTCTTCCCCAAAAAAAAAAAATTCAAATTAGCAGCAGCAGTGAAGAAAGGAAGCCATTGCAGCAGAACCGTTGACGCAAAGCTAAATTTCTTCCCCAAAAAATAATTAAAATTAGAGCAGCAGAAGGGAAAAAAATTTGGACCACGATTTGTGCGTGTCATCCTTGCGCAGGGGCCATGCTAATCTTCTCTGTATCGTTCCAATTTTATCGGATGTCCCCGAAGGGACAGGTAGTTGCTTTTCCGTTTTTATTTATAAAAAGCTTTGGAAAGATAGAAATAAGCGATGTGGGACAAATTGTGGTCGTGCTCTCAGAAAATTTGGACTTCTGAAGATTCTGCTTAGGCCCAAAGCCCAATATTTCTGATTTAAAGGTCCAACAAAGTTGCCGACTCTATACTTAATTCACAAGCCTACCAACAGAAAGTTGCTAAATAAAGCAAATATTATTATTATAGTGAGTTTATAAAATAACTCTATAATAAATCAATTAAGATAATGATTTTTTATATAATTACATTCATATAATTTAAATTGTTTTAAATGAAATTAATTTTATTTTCAAATATGAACCTTTCATTTCAAAAATAATTTAAATTAAAATTTTTAATTTCACGAGAATATTCTAGCCGTAATTGAGCATATCACTAGAAAAAATAAAAAAATAAAAAAGGTTAATTTAATGTTCAATTTTAATGTAGTTTCATCATTAAATAAAAGTGACTAATTAATAAGCTCTTTTGTCTCGTGGTATCAAAAGGATACCACCATGTTTGATACAGTTTCCCCAGTTTTACCAAGAAAATCACATTGGACTATGCCCTCTATCATCCTATGCTCTACCCGTAGATAACAAACACACTGATGAATGAAGATATTCTTGGCTTTAATTTTGTTAGTGCCTTAATGTGGGAATGACTCAATGACAGGTTTAAGTGCTGGATCACATAGATGGATTTGTCATTATTATTTACTAGTATTACTCAGAACTAGTTGAAATCTAGTAGACTAAGCAAGCCACCACCTGGTGGAGGGTGACGATACCATAACTTTGGACATTCACAAGTTCTTGTATTTAGAGTTACAAGAATAAGTACTAAAAACAAAAATTTCACGCAGTTTCTTTCTTTCATAATGGAGACCGGAGCAAGAACAGATATTTCTGCATCCCATTAACAGTTAGTCAAATTAATACATGATAATGTTGTGGTGCTGATTTATAGGTATTTGTACATCAACAAAAGGCTAAAAACTAAAAAAGTAGTCCACTTTCCTGATGAGCAGATAACTGTTTCCACTGCATCATCATTTCAGCTGAGGCTGGCTAGTAGTAGAAGTTGTGTTTTTGGCTAAAGCAATAAGAAAGTCTCTGTAGTCCCCAGCTGCAATGCTCTCACTTATTGCTTCTCTTAGTTCCATCCCATATTTCTTTCTGAATTTCCCTTTAATCTCTTCCATGTCTACTTCTGCTCTGCTCATCATCACCCTTGCCAAGGCTCCCCTGTCTGTTGTTGTCCCTTTGATGCTTGTGTATAATGCCTGCAACCAGTTTTCAAACAAACCCATAAGTAAAGTTTTGCCTTGTGTTGTGATTTTGAGGTACCATTTTCTTCAATTCAAATGTACATATATCAGTAAAGATAAAGCAATTACCTTTGCACAATAGTTGGTTGGATTGCACATACATTTAATAACAGTCTTAAGTGCATCTTCAAACTCCCCTTTTCCCTTCTTGATTGACTGCCAAATTGACATCAAACAAGAGGATTAACTGAGTATTAATTACACATAATTCATAGTTCTATATATGTAATATAGGCTTTAGACACGTTGTACCTTGGTGTACTCATGTCCGTAGATGTGTTTATAGCTAGAAAATGTCAAAATCATTTGTGGGATGCTCCTTTTACTTAAAATCTCAAGCACAACAGCTTCTTCAATGGATCCTGAACCAGAACCTCCTTCCCCTGCTTCATGTAACCTCTTTGCATCACATTTTGCCACATGCTGACTAACATCCGCTTGATGAGCCTTATGTGATGCAGCTAATGCTACAAGAATCTGCAAAAACCCAAACCCACATCAAATTCCATCACTTGCCCACCAAAAAAGCTGAAAAACACATTCCTTCAGTGCTAAAACTTCTACCTTTTGGTATGGATGGGGTGGCTCAAGATTGATAATATCTTGGTCCAATTGACTTCTAAATCTTGCTTGATAGGCTTGTTTGATTAGCGTAATGTGACTTGATTTTCTACCCACAAAAATCTCAACAATAGCCTTGTAATTAGTATCACTTTGTTCAAGAGCTTCTTTTGCCACAATAGCATCACGTTCATGTGGGTCAATCACCCACATAGACAAAGCTGAACAAATCTTAGCCTCATTTCTTTGGCTGCCATTGATATACATCTTTTGAAGAAAACTTGTTATATCTTCACCATACATTGCCTTGTAAGTCTCTCTGATTTGTTGCCTCTCAGTCTTGGACCGGCTAGCCAATGATCTAACCAACTGGTTCGTTTTTCCTGGAGAATCATGAATCTCTTTGCATTCCATCTCAAACCCTTGGCTAGAGGATGAAGGTAGAATCTTGGTGCCCATTGTCGCAAAAAGAATCAATAATCTTTGGTGGTTTTTAAGGATGTTAAGAACCCATTTGTTATCTTAAAAAGGCAGCCGCGACTTGGGCCTAATTAAGGAAGGGATTTTACCGTGAAAGTTGAGCAGGTGCTTTTTTTTTTTATCATAAAAATTTTCTTACTCCTCTTTTTAGACTTTTTTTACTCTTTTTTTCAAAATTTATAATATTTTTATATTTTTGTGAATAAATTAGAGTATATTGTATTTATAACTCTAATAATTTTATTTTTTATTTAATTTTTCAATTTCTCATTACGCTTTAGCTAATAAATTTTTCGCTCCATATATAACTAATTCATTTTTCTTTTTCCATTTTTTAGAATTTAATAACAAAATCATTAGTTATTAAATTTTATCAAAAAATATATTTCACACACATATATATATATATATTATTTAAATTATTAAATGTATAAATACATATATATGCAAATTATATAGTATTTGTATTTTATGTATGTATATAATATTGTATCATATATATATAATGTATTTTATGTATATCTAATGTATATATAATGTATTTTATGTATTATAGTATATGATATATGAAAATAAAATATAGTGAAATAATAAAATTAAGATTGTAGATCACATATAAAGTTTTTTTTTTTTGAATGAAAAGATTAAGAGTGAATAATACAATTAAAAATTTTAATATTAATAGAAATGTTGTAAATATTGTAGATGACAATATTTATAAAAAGGTATTTTTTAGAAATATAATATGCTAAAAAAATATTTTTGGTAATTTTTGAATTGTGATATAAAAATATTATAATATATAAAGAAAGTATGAGCTGTTTCCGATTTCTATTTCGCTTTAGTGGGATATGGGTTTTAAGTGTATTTGGGTTTGTGACCATAAAGTCCATAAGATGGTGTGTAAGGGAAGGCATAAAATGAAAACTATAAGCTTTTATGCAGCTTAAAATGTAGAAATTTTTAGATAATTCATGTCATTTATAAATTAATTTAATTATATAATATATATATATATATATTTATTTACATTAACTAATATAGATAAAATAATTAAATATATATCATTATATAATTAGATCAGTGAATAATATGATAGAAAAAGTTTACCTAAAAATTTATAATAATATTTAAGAAGCCAAAAGATAAATTCTTATTTGACTTTGTCAGATTGTTCATTATCTATCATTCTCTAACATAAAATTTTTAGTTAGTAATTATTTATTTTAATAATTTTGCAAACTATAGAAAAATGTACTAGAGAAACTGTTTTAACAATTTAAGATCATTTGGTATTATGTTTGGAAAAAGTATTTTTTATAAAATAAAATATGTATTTTTAATTTTTTTAAATTTTAAAAACTGTTTTTTAATAAAAATAGTTAAATAAATATTTTTTCTAAAAATATTTTTAAAAAAATAATTTATAAAATTTTTTTTAAAAATTAATCAATTAAATAAAAAAATTTAAAACATGTAATAATTAATAATCTCAAACATTCTCTCGGTAAGTTGTAAACATGTAGAAGAGAAATTGTTTTTTGGGAAAAAAATAAAAAAGAAAGAGATGTAATAGAGAAATGGCATGTGCCGAGTGAATTTTGTTTTGTTATGTAGCCAAGCTGTGATGGATTTCCGAGTAGACTGTGACTAAGAAGAGAGTGCTTTTAGCCAGACTTTCCAATGCCCGTTCTTATTGCCACACCTTTTTCAATGGCCTATTTTGGTTTATATTGCGGACACTTATTCATATAATATTATAAAATAAGAGTTTATAATATGCTTAAAATGTTACCGTAATTTTATGTGTAAAATAAATTTATTAGTTTATTGACAAAAAATTCATTTATTTATTGAAAAAGATTTATTAAAAATAAAGTAAATATTCATTAACTATAAATTATATTATAGATTAAAAACAGTTAAAAAAAATAAAATAATATTTATTAAATTTAATACACAGTGCATTTTCCTAAAAAAAATTTAATTGATTCACACATGCATAACAAAACAAAAAAAATACAGTATTCATTAAATTAAATACATAAAATAAATATTTACTAATAAATTGATGAATCTTGTAATGATAAATTAATGAATTTCTATTAATAAAATAATAAACTTTTACTTTATTTATAATGAATTTACAATTTTATAACAAATGAATTTGTCTTAATGAAGTAGTGAATCTTTACTTTATTACTAGTAAACTTTTTATTTTATTATTAATGAACATACAGTTCATAATAAAAGAATGTACAATTTATATCTATAGTTTACAAGAAATTGACTTTTATTAATAAACTAATAAATATTTATTTTATTCATAATGAACATATAGTTTTATAACAAATGAATTTTTTTAAATAAACTAATGAACATAATTACTAAATATAATGAATATTTACAAAATTATTATTGTATATTTAATAAATATATAAGTTTGTTTTATTTACAAAATTATTATTATTTCTCATACATGTAATGATCATGTGGTTCATAATATTATATTAGACCAGAGTCCATGGCATAACAATACATCATTCATTTTTTCTTTTTTTTATTTTATGTATTTCTTTATTTATTTTCATTTAAAACATGTAAGCCTTAGAATTATCAAAATTCAACCTATTAGAAAATAAAAAAAATATATTTCAAAAAATTATTTTCAATATATATATATAGGATGCGACTATGGTATACCGCTTTATCAGTATGTAAGCGTACTAAATATTGGAATGACATACACTTTATCTAAATTGTTCATTGATTTACAATTTCAACAATTGGATGCATATTTTATAATTTGAATCGTTCGTTATATATATATATATATATATAATCATCAATTGGAGGATATCTAATATATTTCAAATAAACTCACACTCTCCACTTAAAATTTAACTTAAAACTTAAAAAGTAAGTATTTTATGAATAATTAGAGACTTAAAAACGAATTTTGCCTATCATATTTTTAGTATACATACAAATAACTCGAGTTCACACGTAGATAGTAAATAAAAAAATTCTATCAGTTAAAATATTTTAATTTCAATCATATTAAACGGCGCTTTATTTTCACATATATTAAAAAAAATTAAATTATTAAGGTTAAAAGCATACATTTTGACTAGTTGTTAAAAAATATAGAATAATAATTAATATTCATTTATTAAAAATGAAAATTATCTATTTCATAAAATGGATATAATAAAAAACGTTTATATTATATCGAATAAAATGAAAAAAAATAATCAAACGGAAACATCTAATTATATTATTTTGGATTAAATTAATAGCATAAGTAATTATTAAGCTGATACTGAATAATCCATAAAATTTACATAATATACTAATACTTATTTAAAATTTAGAAATTATATTATTTATTTTTTAAAATTTTGATATATTACATTAATACCTTTATATAAATTTGATTTACTGCATTAATATTTCCGAACAATTTTTTTAAATTTCCTGTAGTAAATTATATATTTTTAAAATTTTATATGAATATTAATTTATTATATTAAATTATATGTATAAATAGTAATTTAAAAAAAAAATCGATGAGGCATCAGCTGGAGCATGGAAATCCAGCGGAAGATGATACGTCGATACTTGATAGAAGCACCACAAAGAGAAGAGAACACAGACAGAGTCCAAACGAGCACCGTTGAATGTTTTATTTTTACCATTACCTGTTTGACCATGTAGAGAACCACAATGACTTGCTCTTTCGGCAATCCAATCATTTTGTATGTTGATTATTTTACCCTTTTTTTTAAAAAAAAAAGAAAATTTAGGGGCAAATGTTACTCATATTAAGTGGGAAAAATGAGGGATGTACATAGGATTCTGTCAAAAGTATGAAGAATACAGCACACAGGAGGAGTATCATCTCAACTGTCAACCGCCATCAGCTTTTACAGAAAGGGCAAAATGGGAAATAACGTGTAATTATAGAAAGACCGAGGGGCATTTCAGTAAGTAAGCGGTACATTCTCTCTGCTCACATTGTTCTTTCTGTTTCCAACTTGTCAGGTTGCTGGCTCTCTCAAGTCTTAATAATTATTTCTGCCTCTCTCTCTCTCTCTACCTTGCTGCAGTAGATAACTCCTCTGCTACACCAAGTTTGCAATGCAGGTAAGTTGGTGTTTTTGTTCTCTTGTAACTGTAAATAGGAGACTGAAAATCTCTGATTATGGAGTAAATTTTGTTCTGATTGGGATTTTTTGATAGACAAGAACGGTTCAAGTTAAGCGTGTATCAGATCTAGCAAGCGAGAGAGAGATTCATGAGTTCTTTTCTTTCTCTGGGGAAATCGAACATATTGAGATTCAACGGTGCGTTTGATATGCTTCTCTATGGTTCTGTATACTTGCTATTTTTGAAGTCCTATTTTGGTCTGTGTTTGCTAGCTGAAATAATGTCGTCAAAAGTTAAAGGCGTGCTGAAAACTGGTTATTCCGGTTTAGATATTCTTGCGTCTTCTTTTAGTTGAATGGTTATTCCTTCTTCTCTTATTTTTCTTCTTTGTTTTTGTTTTTTTTTTTTTTGCATTTTCTGGGAAACCAGACGGCAGTTCATGAGTTCTTTCTTTCTTTCTTTTTTTTGTTTTTCATTTTTATGCTACTTTATACCGTTTGTGGAAGTGTTGCGGTAGGAATAATGGAAGTGAACATGTGAAATTTGGGTTTTTGATGTATTATTATGCGATCAGTTGCGTTACTTTTCTGACTATGTATATAATTTGCTTGATTAATAGAGTTTCTTGGTGTTGTTTTGTTCTTTGGATGCAGTGAGAATGGAGGGTCAAAGACTGCATTTGTTACATTCAAAGATCCTAAAGCACTTGAAATTGCATTGTTGTTGTCGGTATGTGCCCATTTTCTGTTTTTTCTTTTAATATGCTTTGTGTGGTTACTTTCACTGTGAACATCAACAGCTTTGTGTATGATATATTTTAATCTCCGTGACAGCGAGTGCACTACAAGCAATTTTAAATTATTATTGTGTTTATTTTAAGCAATTGAGTGGTATTCCTTGAGACAACCCAGTAAGATGACTCTTTCTGATTTGTCCCAACTGCAGGTTGATATGTGCTAATTTATGATAAATTAACTTGTCCAACCATCCACAAAAAGATAGGCTCACTTTTCTTTTTTCCCAAATTATAGCTCATTTTATTATACTCTTATTTCACATGCCTTGTCATCAACAAAAAATAATTATCATTTCTTTGCTTTCCTTTAAGTTATGCCCCTGATTAATATAGAGGTATATTTGGAAAAAAACCGTATGGTTTCAACTTTAAGTTTCAAGTTTCAACGATACTTTTTATTATTATTTTAAAAAAAAAAATAGAAGCGTGCCTATCTTTTTGGGATAAATGGAGTATAAGAATTAATTTTGGTTGAAAATTGTCATATTGTTTAGTAATGATTTCATTGAGTTAAATTTTGTCTTGCTTTTTAATCTCATAAAGAAGGTAGTTAATCAATTTCATGTTATGATTGCCAACAATTTACTTTTACTATTTTATTTGTCTTTCTCTAAAAATGTGCATCAAGTGCCTTTTGTTTTGGTGATAACCAATTGGATTTACATGCAGAAAATTATTTTAGGTCTGAATTTTTTCATTTTATGGTGAAATTTCTAGCATAGATGTGCTGTGTTTTTTTCATGTCAAATAACTAACCTACGTTTTGGCTTACTTTGGCTGTAAAAGTTTTGCATATGGTTTTGTTTACCGTAGCATGACCTCTTGGAAGAGAGGATCACTAAAACAATTTTTAACCATATTATGCAGTGCTTCATAATTAATGTCAACTATGCAGAAAAAAAGAGTGCAGCATTTTCTTTTAGATTTATTTTCTTATGCTGATTGTCATACTTTCTGCTACTGCTAATGCTTGTTTTAGACACAGTTTCTGGACAAGGATTACTTGTAAGCTTTGTAAATGGTTTAAGTCAATAGTGGCTGCAGGAAGTCAAAATTCTCTGGTGTCAGTTATTTGTTTGATGGAATACAACGTCACAAAAACTAGTGTTTTGTGGGTTGTAAATATATAATATGCAGTTCTTTTCTGTTTGATATGAACCGCCATTTTGCATGAAAAATGTTTTACTTGAAAATAAAATATTCACCTTGGTGCAGGGAGCAACTATAGTAGACCAGATAGTGACTATAAGTCCTGCAGAAAATTATGTGCCACAACATAAGTTGCAGGTAAGTTGATGAGCACTGTTGCATTTTCTTTTGATATGATCTCAAATATCCTTATTTATAACTGCAAGTACACAGGAAGTCAGAAATGTGGATAACACTGTATCCGTTGTTCCTGCTGAAAGTTTTCCATCAAATGTGGAGGTAGGTAAAACCAACACTGGTGAATAGATTTATTTTTCCAGTTGTGGAATTGGTTGCCGGTAGACATTAGAGACTGTCTGAAGGTTGAAAGGCTGTGGAGCAATGGTTTTCATGCTTGTTGTGTAGTTTAAAAAAGAAAAATAAAAACAAATATTAAAAAAATGCTTGATTTTGATACAAATGGTCGATTAAGATTGAAATCAATGTTCCACAAATTGTTCCCTCTGCTCTTGTTTTAGCTGGGAGCATTTGTATGGTCTTTAGAAAGTCCATAGTGATTCACGACTATCCTGTTTATGAACACATGTAATTTGTCACACTCTGAGCTTTTAGGATTAATAAATTCCTATGGAACACGGACACTTCAACTGTATAGCGTGTCACGTTTCTGACACGTTTCCAACACCGACACGTTTCCGACACCGACATAAAATGTCCTTAGTGCTTTTTGTAATTTTCAAAAAATTAGAATCACAATTCTTTAAATTAAAAACACATTTTCCTTTTTAAAAAACATAAAATATCTGCTTGATACTAATCATTGTTTAATAAATTTGATTGTACGTCATTTTGCTAAACTTTATATGAAAATAATAACTTAAAATAATATTTTTGAATTAATTTATTTATAAATTTATCCCTATATTTTTAATATTTACACATTTACCCCATGTGTCCATGTCGTAATATTTTTATAAATGTCGTTTTCCAGTATCCGTGCCCGTGTCTGTGCTACATAGATGAATTCATATGATTAAAAACAGTGGTACATAGCCTGCAACAGATACTGTCTAGTCATCTGCACCTAAAAATTTACAATTCCAACTGTGGTCTAAGGCTAATGTTGTCTTTGTTAACAGGCTAAATCTAGTCCACCTGGAAACGGAAAATTGTATGTCAGTAGAGCGCAAGAAGTGGTTTCTAGTATGTTAGCAAAAGGATCAGCTTTTGGCCAAGATGCAATGAATAAGGCCAAGGCATTTGATGAAAAACATCATTTGACTGCTAGTGCATCTGCCAAGGTAATTTCGTTTGATCGAAGAGTTGGGCTCACTGAGAAATTGACAGTTGGCATTTCGGTGGTCAATGAGAAAGTGAAATCTGTGGATCAAAGGCTTCATGTTTCAGATAAAACAATGGCAGCAGTATTTGCAGCAGAAAGGAAGATAAATGACACAGGGTCAGCTGTCAAGTCAAGCAGGTGATTCTCTCCATTGACATTATTTCTTCTGGTTAGCTGGTTGTTGAGGACACTGTTGCTTGTTTCTGATTACTTCAAATACTGGATATTTTAAGCAGAGGCGGTCATAATTTTACTGTTTTTGAGATTCATCGTGTTTATTCAATATTTTGTATATATTACAAGAAGTTTTTGGAGGTTTATGTGAACCTAATAGTTTTCAATAAATTTGTCTGATGGAATAAGATAAGGGGATAAAGAATTTGTGTTGCCCATGAAGTTTGTGTTGGCTATGATTCAGAAGCATAGGCCAACTAACTGCAACCTTATTTATTTGTGTTGAAGTAAAGTTTCCTGTTGGAGTGGGGAGCTCTCTGGAGTATAATGAATTTTCTTGTATACTTCTTTCATCCAAATGTCTTACCAGAGTCTTTTTGCTTCTAATGCAGTGCCTTTAATGATATCTGTATAGTCTAGCACATTCATTTAGTAGAGTGCTCAAAAGAAGGTTGCACTTCAAAAACTGATCCAGTTTCTTAGTTTTGTTTTTCAATCGAGGTTTTACAACGAGACACCGGATTTTCAGTGTAATAATTTTCTTTTTGTGGCCATGAATCATTATTTTGGGTTGCTTTAGTTGTTTGATGTTGACATGAACTTCTGCTGTTATTTTGAACATTATATAATATGTATTTGATGAGATTTGTCTTTTAACTTGGGACAGATATGTTACAGCTGGAGCAGCTTGGCTAAATGGTGCCTTCAGTAAGGTGGCAAAGGCTGGTCAGGTTGCTGGTACAAAAACCAGGGAAAAGTTCAATTTGGCTGTGTCAAACTTGACTTCCAAGGTGAGATCTACTAGCACTGGTATTATTACACAGATTGGCCTTTTGCCATCTCTATGCTCTGCGTTTAAACATGACATCAAGATAATCCTAGAATCACCAGTATCATCATCTCTTTGTTGTTTAATGCTGCTGTTTATTGGTGCGTATAATAGTTGCATGAAATCATCAAACATAACTTATCCATATGTAAAGTTGATATAAATTTAATTATGATGCAAATAATGTTTTCCGTAGGGATTTCAACTCCTTTTTCCTTAACATGAGTTTTGTACTGTTTTCTTTTACCTTAAATGTGCCCCTTTTTTCCCTGCCTGGATGCAGGAATCTCCAATTGCTGTATAAGCTACAATGTGATGCCAATCTGCTTCATTGAATGTTGTGATCAGTACGTTGGACGTACTCTAATTCCAATCAATGGTTTCAGAGAATGCAATGTAGATATTGGATTTTACAGCTGAAGGCTTGCTGTAGGATGAGAGAAATATGTTCAGTGTTCCCCCTTCATGCATATTTGTATTTGGTTTTTTGATGTGTGCGATAATCGTAAACCCGATATTGGTTTTTGTTTCCCAATATTCTTTGATTGCTAGAGTCATATGATATGCCTATGGCTTCCTTGTAATATTGGCATTTGCAACATTGGTTTCGTGTCCGGAAGAAGATTCATTTCACACTGCAATAGAATGCCACCATTTCTGCGCATTTTGGGTTCTTTTCTCCTGGTATTTGTTATAATCTATGGCCCCAAAACTCCGATTTCCTCATTGCGATTGTTATTTTCTGCTTTGGATTTGTGGTATGCATTGCATCTGCAACACAGATATGAGAAATATTATTGTCTGGATAATTATAAATTTGTGGATGGGCTCCCAGTGAAATGCATGTATTTGGCAATTTTTTTTTTAAAAAAAAAAGAAAATATGATTGATTGAGACTATTTATAAGCAAAACTATTTTTAAACCAGGGAAGATTTTTTTTATGTTTGAGATGATTGGATAGCCATGTGAAAAGCCTTGTCCTTGTTATTTTTGCTATTTTTAAAAAATTAGGCGAGTCTTTTTCATGCTATTCTTGCTTAATTCTGTCTTTGCCAGGTAAATGCCAATCTGTCATAACTCATAAGGTTTGAACAAGAAAAAAGTCTGTTACATAATTTATGACTATTCTGATTGTTAAAATATGACAAAAAAAAAAAATATTA
Source organism: Balakata baccata (assembly GCA_949630135.1). NCBI lineage: Eukaryota > Viridiplantae > Streptophyta > Magnoliopsida > Malpighiales > Euphorbiaceae > Balakata > Balakata baccata. Next base: position 95,866 of record CATIWF010008525.1, on the reverse strand, counting down.
GGCCTCGATTTAAAATTCAAAATTGAGATTTTACAATTTTAATCATGAGCTAAAAATTTATGGGTGAAAGAATATACTTTCATCAAATAAACTATATATTTTTTTTCTTTCCTAAAAAAAAAAAAAAGATAAAAACAAAATCTGTAAGCAAAAGGGCATTGGTGGATGTAGATCACGGGATTTGATATTGCACACTAAAATTTATGAAACAAGCCAAAACATGATTCTTGACTGTTACGTCCAGCAACATATATTTTTATTTTGTTTTTCCTTCTTACCAAAATTGTTACAATAAAAACAAATACAAATTGGGACTACGGGCTGTCTTTGTTGAATTTTCAAGTAATTAGAGTTTGGTTTTGTTCGTTTTTACAATACCAGAAGTGGGGAAAACTCAAGGCTGATGGAACGTCTTTTTTTTTTTTTAAATTAAAATTGGAAAAATATACATTTATTTGGAGAGACTTTTGATTAATCTTATAAAATTATTGAAAAAAGAAAAAAGATGATCATATAAATATTTTCCCAAAAAAATATTAAATTATTGTTAAACATAATAGATTAATTCCAGTGTAATAAAAATGGCTATACTTGATTGAATTTTTTTACAAGTTAAATTCAAAAATAATCAGATAAATAATTCAAATTAATATAAAAAAATTCCAACTACGATAATATATTAATAACTATTTGAGTTCAAATTTTTCTGAGAGAATTTTAATTTAATTAATTTTTTTTAGTACAAAGAATGGTCTCAACAAATTCTGCAAAATTTTTCAATGGAATTTTTTTTATTTTAATTTTTTTAAAAAGATTGAAAGAAAAGGAAAAATAAAAAAGAAACGGGCAAAAAATAAAATTAAAATCCTCAGTTTGGGCAAATTGGTCATTCCAGTTATAGGTTGACAATAAACTACCTTAAAGAGAACTTCAAAAACGGCGTTGAACATCACCACGATTTTGTATTTCCTCCGTTTTTTCTTCTCGATCCTGTGAGCCTACCAGTTTGCCACGTGTCAGTCATAAAGACACTCGAACACGTACTTTTACCTGACGTGGCAGAAGGCAACTCCAAAAATCAGACCCGACTCACTTGCGCGTCCAACGTTAAGAAATACAAGGTCAGTTTGGTTATCAAGATTTTAGTAAATTCCCGTAATGCCCCTTCGCCCTTGAGAGCTCGATTCCTTTCTCCGCTTTATGCCTTTGGTCTGGTCGGGTATATTCGTAGGTTCGATTCTCTTTTGTAACAGAAATTTCCATTTCCTATAGTTCCTGTATGTTTCTCCATCTCACTTGTGTTTTTGTCTGAGCTTTTCTCTCTCAAGTGAAAGTCTTTGGAGGTGATGTATATTTCCTTTAATTTCAGTCTCTCCTTTCTCTGTTTTTTTATAAATTTTTTGAAAAGAACAGAACTTTCTTGTTTCTACGTACAGTTTTGGTTGGAATTGTATTAATTTCTGCCTATTTCGGGTTCTGAATATTTGGGTTTTTTCTTTGGATAAAATTTTTTGGGATTTTCACAAATGGGCAAGACATTGTTAGCTTTCTGGTTTCTGGGTTATAATTATGTTAGGTTGGTGAGGTCTAATATCGTTGTTTTTGGCTCAAATTTGTTGTTTTCTATTCAAGTTTGTAACTTTTCTTGGTGGCTTTGGTTTGTACAAAAAAAAAAAAAATGCACATTTTTATTTTTTAAATTGGATCTAGGTGTTGAGTCTTAATGCACGATGTTGATGTCTTTGTTGGTTTAATATTTGATTTGCTATCAAGTTCATATTTGTTTGGTTGATTGAGTGCAACTAGAGTAAGATTTTGATTTTTTTTTTTCTTTTTAAAAAATATATTTAGTTTTCTGATCCAGCTGTTTCGAAAGGCTTTGTGGTGAGAGTGTGGAATTCAGGTCGAAAATGTATCACGATATCATCTTAATACACTGTGTGGTTGTCTCCCATGTCTCTAACTTTGATATTAAACTCAATTCCTTGTTTTTATTGTTTATGTGATTTCTTTGATCAATAATTTCTATGCCATTATTATGACTCATTTTCCTTTCTATGGCATTACTTTGACAATCTCATAAGCTTTTATAATTGCATGATTTTATCTATGTCAATTGACATACTTCATAAATAATTTTTTATTCCGTGACGAAATTTGAGATAATGTCACTAATTTCACTTCAGATTTCCTTGGCCAATAAGAAGATTGACTTGATAATTTCATAAGTCACTAGCATCTAAAGATAGTTGTGTTGGTGAATTGCTGTGACTTTGGAACAAAGGCAAAAGCTTTCTTGCTGCATTGACACATTTTGCTGATCTTTTATCAAACATGTTCTACTTTTGCTCTGCTTATATTTTGATCAATTTGTTGGTCATTTTAGCTATTCTACATACCATTTTCCCCCTAAATACAATCCTCTAACGATGTATATTTGTGCTTTTTTTCTTTGTCTCCAAAGTCGTATGATGTGGCACTTTACTGAAAAAGTCTTTTTTATATCCTCTTTGCTTATATTTGTAACCAAAGGATCCACCCATCCATACCGTAATGTAAGAAAATCTAAATGTTTCTCACACTTGTATTAAAAGCTTTTTGTTTGCTTTTTTGATTAGTATATTGTGTCCTAGTCTCTTCACTTCACTTCAATGATCAATTTTAACCTGCTGACATATTTAATGACAAAGGATATTCTAATGCAGGGTTTTGTTTACGTATTTTTGATGGGCATTTGTGAATGGCTTTTGGAGATGGTTTGTGTTTACTATGCCGGTGGTGATGATGAAGGTGGTCTAGCAGTTTGTTAATTCAATTCTTCTTCAATGGATTCTTTTCTTATCTTCTTTCATACATTGGAAAGCTAAATCTTTAACATGGATTAGAAAGAATTGATTTCTTCAATTTTTTGGATTTGACTAACTTATTATTGAGGCTCTATTTCGAGTTGTTAGTAACTAGTTTATATAACTTAAGAAGAGTAATTTATATCAGTTACCAAACACATAGAATATGGAGATGCTACCTTCATCTCAAAGTCAAAAGCAGAATTTACAAACACCATCTCAGAAATTATCACTTGGAAGTTCCTATAAAGATCTGTGGCTTGTTGTGCGAGAGGGGTCTCTGGCCGATGTTGATTCAGCATTGGCACTACTGAAGAAGAATGGAGGTAATATTAATTCAAGGAACATGTTTGGTCTGACTCCTCTTCATATTGCAACTTGGAGGAACCACATTCCTGTCATTAGGAGGCTTCTAAAGGCCGGTGCCGATCCTGATGCTAGGGTGTGTTGCACTTCTTAAACTTTGGTTTCAAGTTGCATTTACATACAGACATAAAATCTGATATATATTCTGTTTTTTCTTCGTTTTTCTTGAAATTTCCATGATTCTAGTCTAATGCCTATAGAAATAATCAATGGAATTCTACTGTCTACTTAACTGAGATACTAATATAGTAGTTGTCTCTTAACTATTGAGATGTGGTACAATTGCATCAAGTAAAAAATAAATTCAATCGTCTTCCTTCTACTGCACCCCAGTTGGACCTTTTTGTTTTCTTGCATAACAATTGTTAAAATCTTGTGAGAATCAGATCTATAGATATGTATATACATATGGTGCATCTATAATAGTGTTCATCTCTGTTTTATGCTTGTAATCCTGGACACTTGCATAGGAGAGACACTAGTTTGAGTTTACAGTAAATGGAAACAATCTGATACTTAAAACTAGTAAGTGAGAGCCTTAGAGGTCTAGACCAATGTGTAAGCTAATAATAGTTGCGAAAGTCTTTTTTTTTATCCTTTAAAACTTTTGATGTGTGCTATATGAGTCTATTGGAAAGAATATATTCTGCATGAGTAGCATCAAAAGAACATTAAAAATTTCAATTGTCAGCTGGAGATTTATAGCAGAAGTACTAACACAGTACATGGTTTGCTTAAAGCCTGCTTAATGTTTGAGGACAAAACTTTAACAATGGAAGTAGGGGTTTACAGGTTACAGCATTATGTTAGCTTTTGTTCGATGACTAATTGAGGCTGTCTATGGGTCAGCAATACAAAAACACTGACAAGTTTATGTTCATAGTTGGATTGTTATTTAACAAGCCTGAAAATAAGGTTATGCTAATTTTATCTATTAAACCAGCCTAAATGAGCTAAAGCTGGGGTAGTGAGAGCTCGACTTTTTAAAAATCAGTTTTGATTTGAACTCACCTAAAAGTTATATGGGTTTCAATTTGTTGTCTGTTTACTGGGGAATTTCAAGGCATGAATATTTTAGGTTGGAGATTTTTGTTCATTATTATGGCCGTATAGTATTATGATCATTTAATAATTATCCTTCATCAAGGATTACAGAAGTGTTTTATCATCAGTAGGAACACAAGTTCCACATGTCATTATCTGTTTGCAATAAACACCTTTGAGTGTGCAACCATGTTGTGCACTGTTAAAAAATACTCCCAAATTTTTATGAATGATATGCTTATAAATTGTTAATGATTTGGAGGGTTGTTTTCAAGTATTATAGTACTGAAATTACAATTTTTTATTTGTTGAGAACATAGTTGTCTCTATCCATTATTGAATAGCCCTTAAGAAAATTTATTTCAGGATGGAGAATCAGGGTGGAGTAGTCTTCACAGGGCCTTGCATTTTGGTCACCTTACAGTTGCAGGTGTCCTTATTCAATCCAGTGCTTCAGTTACATTGGAGGACTCAAAATCCCGTACACCTGTTGATCTCTTGTCTGGGCCTGTATTTCAGGCCATTGGAAATAGGCGTGATTCAGGTGTCTATGATGAAGGTTTTATTGTTCTTTCAACTTCACTTAAATCTTTGTTGATGGAAACCTTGAATTATTTGTCTTTAGTGGTTACTGAGGTGTTCAGCTGGGGAAGTGGTGCCAATTATCAACTGGGAACTGGAAATACTCACTTACAGAAGCTTCCCTGCAAAGTTGATGCACTTCATGGATCATTTATTAAATTAGTTTCTGCTGCGAAGTTCCATAGTATAGCTGTTACTGATTGTGGGGAGGTCTACACCTGGGGATTTGGAAGGGGGGGCCGCCTTGGGCATCCTGATTTTGACATACACAGGTATATTAAATGAGTTTTTGTATCATTAGATGCCTGCAAATGAAATTTCTCATTTTTCGAAGTTCCAACTCCACTTCTGTATTTGAATCATTATGAAAATCAGACATTACATTCGTGTATATATTATGTTACATATATTGCTGTTTTGGATGCAGTACTGAAATATCAGGACTCTTCTATATCTGTATTTATCACCTTTGATTCTGTTATCACAAATTATTGAGTAACAGATGGAACAGATTCTCATTTTTCTCCAAATTTTAGCGTTCAAAAAATATAAGCTCGTGTAGGTCCTGCTTGTGATGCCGCCTTGGTTCATGTTTTTGTTCATTTAGCTTGTAGTCTCTCTCTCTCTCTCTCATAGTGTGAAATAACAATCTGTTGCCTTTTCTTTCAGTGGTCAAGCTGCAGTTATCACTCCCCGTCAGTTGACATCTGGTTTAGGATCCCGCCGGGTGAAGGCAATTGCAGCTGCCAAACATCATTCTGTTCTTGCTATTGAGAGTGGGGAAGTCTTCACCTGGGGATCCAATAGAGGTAAATCTAATGAGTTCTTTTGAATTATGCATGATGAGATTTTCCAAGCAATTGATGTCTGATTTTCAATGTCACTTTTTGGATCTAAATGGAGTAAGGTTGTTAGCTGCCTGTATCAGTGGATTTGTGTATTCCAAGTGTAAAATTCAATGGCAACAAGCAGCATTTCTCTTCCTATTTATATTTTCCCAGAATCTATGATTTCTGAAGGATTAAGCTCATGTATGTTCTCAGAGGGTCAGCTTGGCTACACTGTGGACACACAACCCACGCCTCGTAGAGTGAGTTCACTAAGGTCGAGAATTGTTGCTGTTGCTGCAGCGAACAAACACACTGCTGTAGTTTCTGATTCTGGTGAAGTTTTCACATGGGGCTGCAACAGGGAGGGTCAACTTGGTTATGGCACCTCTAACTCAGCATCCAATTACACCCCAAGATTGGTTGAGTACTTGAAGGGCAAGGTTTTTACAGGAGTTGCAACTGCAAAATGTCACACAATTGTATTAGGAGCTGATGGAGAGGTAGGTGTCTAGATTTCAGTATCATATGCAATTAACAAATACAGCCCAATGCTAAATTATTGCTTTTCTGTTAATTTGGTAGCTAGGCTTGGTATATCATGAGCATGCTCTGTGTGGTGCCAGGTATACACATGGGGTCATCGGCTTGTCACACCAAGACGGGTTGTGATTGCTAGAAATTTGAAGAAAAGTGGTAGTAGCCCTTTGAAATTCCATCGCATGGAACGGCTTCATGTTGCTTCTATAGCTGCAGGGATGGTTTACAGCTTGGCTCTTACAGATGATGGTGCATTATTTTATTGGGTTTCCTCAGATCCTGAGCTAAAATGCCAACAGGTTTATTTTAAAGAACTTGGTGGGTTTGCCAGTTGTTTACTCCATTAGTGAAATGTCTTCATTTTTTTCTTTTTGCAGCTATATTCGTTCAGTGGTAAAAATGTGGTGAGCATTTCTGCGGGGAAGTACTGGAGCGCACTGGTTACAAGTACAGGTGATGTTTACACATGGGATGGAAAAGAAGGTAAGGATAAGCCACCATTTGTAACTCGGTTACATGGTGTGAAAAGGGCCACTTCAGTTTCAGTTGGCGAAACTCATCTACTGATTGTTGGTTCTCTGTATCATCCTGTTTATCCCCCTGATTTGGTTGAGTGTCCTCAGAAGCCGAAATTGCAACTTGGCGATGAAGTGGAAGAGCTTGATGAAGATTTTATGTTTAATGATATGGACTCTAGTGACATGTCATCCATTGTACCGAAGGATGATTCTGGGCAAAGGTCCGTTCCAAGCTTAAAATCTCTTTGTGAAAAAGTGGCTGCAGAAAGTTTAGTTGAGCCACGGAATGCTATACAAATGCTTGAAATTGCTGATTCACTTGGAGCTGAAGATTTAAGGAAGCATTGTGAGGTAATTTAATGTCATGAATGTAGTTTATAACTGTGAGATTTCATTGTGTACTTCAAATTGTGCTGACAAGGGATTGTGCCTTGTCTCATTAAATAATTAGTTTTGGTTACTTGAAATAGCAATCTTTTTATCTTATGTTGTCATTTTCACACTTTCGTTTTCAGGATATTGCTATTCACAATCTTGACTATATTTTAACCGTCTCATCACATGCTTTTGCAAGTGCTTCACCTGAGATCCTAGCTAATCTTGAAAATTTGTTAGACCAAAGATCATCTGAACCTTGGAGTCATCGTAGGCTTCCAACTCCGACAGCTACTTTTCCTTTGATCATAAATAGTGAAGAGGAGGACAGTGAATGTGACATCCCAAGGACTCGTGATAGCCACAACAACATATCCTCTTCCAGAAGTGGAAACCAAAGATCAGACTTTTTCCTACAAACCAAAGATGATCCTAATGAAGGCATCTTAAAAAAAGTCCGTGCATTGCGAAAGAAGTTGCAGCAAATTGAGATGCTTGAACTGAAGCAATCTAATGGGCATCTTCTTGATGACCAACAGCTTGCAAAGCTTCAAACAAGGTCAGCTCTGGAATGTTCACTAGCTGAGTTGGGTGCTCCAGTTGAAATGGCACAAGTACAAGTACAAGCAAAAGCATCAGTTTCTTTTTCATCAGATGTGAAAGGGAATAAGAAGGCTGAGGCATCAAGAAAACAAAAAAGAAAGAACAAACAAAAGGCAGCACAAACTGAAACAGTGCCTGATTTTAATGGAACTGATGTAGCACCAAACCTTACGAAGGATTCATTGGATGTTGAAACCTCTCAAGTTTCTATGAATGAGGTAAAGTTGCTTAACTTTTTTTTTTTTTTAATTCCTTTCCCTTTCAACAAAATGTTAAATATTCTCTATGCTGAAAGTATAGGATTTTAATTGATGTGTTTTAATGGCTTGGGACTGGCTTCTTATGAGAGTGTTTGGAGGAATTAGACACTAGCTTAAGACTTTGAATGACTGCCTTCCTTGGGATGGTTTGAGTCATCTTGAAAAATGCTTTTAGTTCTTCCAGAATTCAGTGCTTTGAGTGGATTTTGGCAGTTCAATGCTTTAAAAAATTAGGCTTGTAATAGATGGATTTTTTTTGCTCTACCTAAAATTAGTTTCCTATTGTCTTTTCATATTGCCTGACTGGTTAAACTCCCTCAAGTGAGCATCAACGTTTGTTTGTGTTATAATCTAGAAATATAATCCTGTGATATCTTATGTAGAAGATTATTTTTGTTTCAGGTATTTCTATCTAATTCCCCTATCTCCCACCATATTCCATCTGATTGATGTCTGTGATGTCCTCTCTTGAGATTTTTCTTTACAACTAGTATCTACGAGTGTAGTAAAGCCGTTTGTTTCTCTTCCACTGTCTGCTCTTTCTGTTTTGTTGTTTTGGTAAAGCCTAAGGGTCTGCATTTAGTCTCATTGCCTTTAATATTCAGGAGGACCATAATTTGGCTACAGTGTTAAATATTAACTTGATTGTCATATGTTAATAACATCTTTTTTATTGGTTTTCAGCAAATCAGTAGAAAGCATGAAGTTAAACTGAAATAAACTCGGTAATTAGTGAGTTCTGTTAAACTGTTTTGAGTTATGATAGGTGGAAAAGACCATGTCTGAGGAAGGTGTTGGGAACCAGTCCTCCAAAGAGCTCATTGTCTTGGTTCAGAAGAAAGACAGTTCTGACTTGCTAAAAAGGAGTTCATCTCCAGCAGTATCCAAGAAGAAAAACCGAAAGGGTGGACTTTCAATGTTTTTGAGTGGTGCTCTAGATGACGCCCCCAAAGATGTCGCTCCCCCTCCACAAACACCTAGAAGTGAAGGGCCTGCATGGGGTGGGGTTAAGGTCTCTAAGGGATTTGCTTCACTTCGTGAGATTCAGGATGAACAGAGCAAGGGCATGGTGAACAAATCAACGAAGAATAAAGATCAGGTGGACGATCACTGTGATGGTAGAGATGATGGGAAAGTTCTGTTGAGCTCCTTTTTGCCTTCCAAACCTATACCTGTAGTCTCATCACGCCCATCACAGGGACCTGATGCAGAAAAGGGCACTCCTCCTTGGGCTTCTGGAACTCCTCCTCGGCTTTCTCGGCCATCTCTTAGAGACATCCAAATGCAGCAGGTATGTAAAGTTCCAATTTTTTCGGTTGTGTCCGAAAATGCAATTTGAATAATGATCTTTACTTGTCTGAGATCCTTTTGTTATATCACCTTTTGCGATAAATCTTTTTGGTTGTCTAACATCAGGGGAAACAGCAACAGAATAATAGTCATAGTCCGAAGACAAAAACGGCTGGATTTTCAGTTCCAACTAGTCAGGGGTCACCATCAGATTCTTCAGGGATGAACCGCTGGTTCAAACCAGAGATGAATGCACCCCCATCAATTCGTTCAATTCAGATAGAGGAAAAGGCTATGAAGGACTTGAAGCGCTTCTATAGCAGTGTCAAGATTGTAAGGAACCCTACTTAAAAGCTGGGAATATGTGGCATTTAGTCTCTTTCTTGCTTTCACAGTTGTTCATTGCTGTGAATTGTGTACAGAATGATCTCCTTTGTACATTCTGGTCTTTAACTAGTTAACTAACTTGCCATTTCTCGTCGGCCATTCTATTATTTGCATTACTATTCATAGTAGATTTAGTGGTTATTGGGAAAGAAAAGTTAAAATCCGTTATTTCTTTAAATAGGTAAAAGGAGAAAAGATTGATTTGGCTTTGGTGTAATCACCCCACTAGTGGCTTAAACGAGTTAAAATATTTGCCACCTACTTAATTTGATTTATAAAATATTTAAATTCGATTTAAAATTAATTGAGTTGAGTTTGAATAGTTTGTCGAATCGAGTTTGAATATTATAATATCTGATTTGTAAGGCTCATGAATTTAATTGAGTCAAGTAAATTCGAATATATTTCTAGTTGAAGATACTGTTAATTTGAGTTATATCAATTCAAGTTCGAATAGCTTCAATAACATATAACTTTCGAATTAAGTTCCAATCAATTGAAAAAAAAATTCAATTTAGTCTAATTTAAATTTTAGATTTTTTAATTGAATTGATTTTAAGGTTGTCACTGTATCGATTCGATTACATCTTAAAATATTTTTAATAATGTTTTTTTGTTTTAAAAAATATATGTAATAGAATAAAGAGTATTTTAAAATATTTTAAAATATAAAGAGTTAAATTTTTTTTAGAAATTTAATGAACCCTTTATATTTTATATATATATATATTTTTTTTATCCTATCTAAATTGAAATTTATCAAATGAAAAAAATAAATAATTTTTTATTATAAAAAAAAAGAAAAAGGCATTTTAAAGATAAATAATTTATTTAAAAATATTTTTTTATAAAATATAACTAAAAAAAAAGAAGCTAGAGGTACACGTATGAGGGAGCCTAAAGTAGGGATGGACCCACATAGAAAACTAATAGTGAATATCTCGAATAGGAGAATGCAAATGGAGGTAGGACCCACAAATGAATGGAAGAGGTAAAAGTAGAAGCAACGTTGTCAAACTCGATAATAAATCCGAAAATACACAAGGTTATCGGTTTAAAGTTAAATCGGAATTGAATTAGTAAAATAAATTTTTTTTAAAAATATAATATTTATCATATATTTCATACATAATAAAATATTAAAATTATTTATATTATATATATTTTATAGATAATAATATATTTAAGATAATATTTGTTTTATAACTAAATTAAAAAATTTACTCAACATAATATAGTTATATTTATTACTTTTATAACTAATAAAATTAAATTATTTATGTTTTTTAACAAATTAAAATAGTTAAATTATATTAAAATATTCATTCATTTATCAATTAAAATAGTTTAAAATATAATTTATATAAAATTTTATTATAATATATATTAATAATGAAAATAAAAACCATCAATTTCAACTAGTTATATAAGTTTTTTTTTTTTATAATATTAGTCAATTAAAATTAATATATAACTTTATATTTTTTAAATTTTAAATATAAAATAGGAAATAATTTTTAAATATTTTATTAGAATATCAACTTTATCAATTAAAAATTTAATACATTAAAAGGTAAATAGTCTAGTGGTTAAAGTTTGTCATATTTCTTTTGAGCCGATTTAAATTCCTTGAGGCACCATTTTTAGCATCTTTCTATGGCTTTTTGAATTGGCCAAATCATATGAAACAGGTCGAGTTGATCGGTTTCTGGTCCAACGAACTAGTTCGCTGATTTTCTCATCGGTCAATGTCTTCCTCGGATTTGGTACTAAAAACCGACCAGTCTGATGACCGATTTCTAATTAAACTGGTTCAATCGGCCGAACTGATCCAATTTTTACACAAATGAATAGAAGTGTAGAAGTAATTTCAAAACAACAAATAGAAATAGCCATAAGAGATGGATGTTCACTTCACTTCACTTCCCTTTCCTTTGGGACTAAAAGGGGAGACATGATGAGTCAAGAATCATGTGAACATTGTCTGCCACAGTAGCAGTGACATATAAATTCTCCTCTCCAACCTCGGATTTGAGTCTCCTACAAAAAAAAAAAAAAAAGAATCATGTGAACATCAAGCGATTGATTTGGCTTTGGTGTAATCACCCAAAGTTAAAATCCATTATTTCTTTAAATAGGTAAAAGAAGAGAGAAGATTGATTTGGCTTTGGTGTAATCACCCCACTAGTGGCTTAAACGAGTTAAAATATTTGCAACCTACTTAATTTGATTTATAAAAATATTTAAATTCGATTTAAAATTAATTGAGTTAAGTTTGAATAAGTTGTCGAGTGGAGTTCGAATATTATAATATCTGATTTGTAAGGTTCATAAATTTAATCAAGTCGAGTAAATTCGAATATATTTCTAATTGAATATACCATTTATTAAATTTTTTTTGTTAATTTAGTTATATCAATTCAAGTTCGAGTAGCTTCAATAATTTATAACTTTTGAATTAAGTTTCAAACAATTGAAAAAAAAATTCAATCTAGTCTAATTTAAATTTTAGATTTTTTAATTGAATTGATTTTAAGTGAATCGATTACATCTTAAAACATTTTTAATATTGTCTTTTGTTTTAAAAGATATATTTAATACAATAAAGAGTATCTTAAAATATTTTTAAATATAAAGAGTTAAAACTTTTTTAGAAATTTAATGAAGCCTTTATATTTTACTTTTTATTTTATTTTATCTCATCTAAATTGAAATTTATCAAATGAAAAAAATAAATAATTTTTTATTATACAAAAAGAAAAAAGCATTTTAAAGATAAATAATGTATTTAAAAATATTTTTTATAAAATATTTTTTTAAAATAAAAAATATGACTAAAAAAAGAAGTTAGAGAGGTACACGTATGAGGGAGCCTAAAGTAGGGATGGACCCACATAGAAAACGAACAGTGAATATCTCGAATAGGAGAAAGCAAATGGAGGTAGCAACCGCAAATGAATGGAAGAGGTAGAAGTAGAAGCAAGGCTGTCAAACTCGATTAGATAATGAACTTGAAAAGATAGAAAGTCGAAAGTTTAATATTCAATCGGAATTGAACCGGTAAAATATTTTTTTTAAATTATAATATTTAATATATATTTCACACATAATAAAATATTAAAATTATTTATATTATACATATTTTGTACACAATAATATATTTAAAATAATATTTATAATTAAAATCAATTTATAACTATATTAAAAAATTTACACAACATAATATATTTATATTTATTACTTTTATAACTAATAAAATTAAATTATTTATGTAATTTATATTTTTTAAAAATTAAAATAGTTAAATTATGTTAAAATATATATTCATTTATCAATTAAAATAGTTTAAAATATAATTTATATAAAATTTTATTATAATATATATTAATAATGAAAATAAAAACCATCAATTTCAACTAGTTATATAAGTTTTTTGTATAATATTAGTCAATTAAAATTAATATATAACCTTATATTTTTTTTAATTTTAAATATAAAATAGAAAATAATTTTTAAATATTTTATTAGAGTATCAACTTTGTCAATTAAAAAATTAATACTTTTAATAGCAATAAAAATGATTTAAAATAATTTATATATGAAATTTTATAATGTTTTATATTAATATAAAAAATATAAATACTTGAATTCAATTTTATCAAATATACATGACTCTTAAATAATATATATATCAAATTTTTTTAGCAAAAAATACAATTATTTTTTACATATAATTCATTTAAATTTAATTAATTTTTTATTAATAAAAATAACTTATACTAAATTTTTTAAAAATATATTACTGATATAAAATTAAAATAATATTTTTAATATAAATATGTATTAATAATAATTAAAATATAGTAGTTAATATATATATTTATATACTTTGAACTTGATATATGAAGAGGTAAGTGGTCTAGCAGTTAAAGTTTGTCATATTTCTTTTGAGAAATCCGATTTCAATTCCTTAAGGCGCCATTTTCAGTATTTTTCCATGGCTTTTTGAATTGGCCAACCATATGAAACCGGCCAGATTGACCGGTTTCTGGTTCAATTAGTCGATTAGCTGATTTTCTTACCGGTCAATATCTCCCTCGGATTTGGTACTAAAAACTGATCAATTTGATGACTGGTTTCCAATTAAACCGATTAAACCAACTGGACCGGTCCGATTTTTACAATAACGAGTAGAAGTGTAGAAGTAATTTCAAAACAACAAATAGAAATAGCCATAAGAGATGGATGTTTACTTCACTTCACTTCCCTTTGGGACTAAAAGCGGAGACATGATGAGTCAAGAATCATGTGAACATTGTCCGCCACAGTAGCAGTGACATGTAAATTCTCCTCTCCAAACTCGGATTTGAGTCTCCTAAAAAAAAGAATCATGCAAACATCAAGCACATCTCTCTCTTTAATTTGCTTTTAATCCATTTTCACACTATTAATTTGCACCATAAAAGAAAACATACAACTAAATAAAAGTAATAAATAAAGGATAGGAAATTGGTATAAATGTAATGAAGATGAGAAGTTAATTTGAGTACTTGCAGTGTGTTGAAAGAAAGAAAGAAAGCAAAAGATCTTGTCTCTCAAATCAATATCACAAACTATGTAAAATAATAATAATAATTTTATATACACCGACAAATTTATTATGATTAATTTATCAAAATAATTTGAATGAAAGATCGAAGTTTGATGTTATGATATCTTCTTAGGTGTCAACCTAATTATGTGATAATATATATGGTGGGATCATACCCATCATAAGGTTGGCACTTTATTATGCCAAACTTAATTGGTGATTAGAGTACTTAATTAATATAATATACATGAGTTGCGTTGATGACAAGTTATTAATATTCCTATGGTCTTACCAATTAATGGTAGCTACTGGCAACACACGCTAAGATTATGGTGTTCGATTCTCACAAAAAATACTTTAATTAACATAGATAAAAACGTAAATATACCTACATTTCGAATGGAAAATAATCTCATATCATTGGTTGTGAAGAATATCGTGGATCTTACCCCTCCCTTTTTTTTTTTTGAAGTATAGGATGCTAGTTAATCATATATCTTGAGAAGTTTATTTATATATTTTTCTACTCATAATACAATAATCATATTGAAGACGACCAATGCTCCTTGAGGGAGAGTCTTCTACTCATTTTACTGCTTGGTTTTACACTCTGTTTTTGCTAATATCATTTCATCTAACATACCGTACAATTTAGAAGAAAGGTAATATTAAAAGTAATCCTAAATTTTCTTTCTACATTAGGGTCAAAATTTTGATACGAACACTGACTCAGAAACACAAGTACTAGCTAGACTCACTCCAATCAAAATAATCATTCATCTTCATTAAGTAAATAGGAGTGGTTTTTGGTCATTAATTTTTGGTCTAAAATACACCTCTTTTTGTTAATTTATTTGTAAAATAAGCAGTTATTTTATATTAATCTAAGTTTTTTGTTTTGTTTTTCGTAATTTCATTTTGTTACGACGTTTTGTTTTTCATCTTCTATATTACAATATTTTATTTTTGTATAAACGATTCAAACAGATAAAATATATTTGATTTAATAAAGATAATAAATTAAATTATGATCGTCAATATATTATAGAACTGAAGTATTAAGTATTATAATTACCATATATAGTATTATTAAATTTGTAGATATTGAGCCAATTTATTGTGCTATTAATTAATTTGAATGTTATGAATATTTTCACTATTTTATCCTCTATAGTTTTTAACATATATCGATATATTACTAATTTAAATCAATAAAATTATTTCTTTTTTTTAAAAAAAATTGACTCTATTGATTGCTAGCTTTAAAAGTCTGTTTGGGATTGAGTTTTGAAAAAAATGTTATTGGAAAAAAAATTTATATTTTTAATTTTTTTGAATTTTGAAAATTTTTTTTTTATAAAAACAAATAAAAGGTTGATTTTTCTAAAAATATATTTAGAAATTTCAATATCTACTTTTAAAACACTTAATAGTAATTCCAATATATATTTTAACTGGGGCAGCATTATGATTGTGACTAATTAATATAAAGTTAGGTTCTTCGGTTAGTAATAATCTTATATATGTTTCTGAATCGCAATATTATCAATCATACGTTGATGATTTCGAGTAATAAGCGTTTCTGTGAGACTTTTCAAAGTACTAAATCGCTGCAAAAATTATAGAATACTTAGATTAAAAAAATTATTAATTATAAAATCTCAATCACCTTTTAAAAATTTGGGAATGAAAAAAAAGCATTGATTTGATTAATTTTTCTAATTATATTTGTTTAGACAGGGCATTTGAATTTAAAAGAACCATTGAGAAACATCACATCATTAAAATTAAATAATTTATTTTTAAAAAAAATAAAAGAATATGTGTATGGATAAAATAATATTAAAAGACATAAATATATGTAATATTGCAAGTGTATGGTGGCAGTAGTTATATATATACATGGATCCATCTTCCTATAAAGCCAAAAGGAATTGGAATTAGAGGAAATTTCGCCCGGTATCTCATTTTTTTTATTAACAAAATTATCGTGCTGTTTTGCTATTTTTATTTGTACCGAAATCAGTTTTTATTTTTACCTAATTTTTAATTAGGATTGGAAGAGAGTCTTCGTCTTCTCTCTATTTTACTGATTGTCAAACAAAATTGTCTTCCTCGAATGATTGTATCTATAAGATATTTTACAAGGCATTCCTCAAGATTTATACATAACATTACTATTTTCAAATTTTGAGTATGAATTTGGAGCTGTTTTTAAAGATGAAATCAACATATTATTTGCAAATTCGTTGGCTCTGGTGAAAGATAACAACACAAATTCATCTATGATGTATCTTTCTCAACGACGAATCAAATTTCTTTTTTTCATTTTCTTTTTCTTCATAATTATAATTATATCTCAGGTACCGGTATTCTTGTTTTTGATTCATTATAACTTAACTCTATCGTTGTGATTTTTTGTTGTTCCATTTTTGTATTATTGTTTTGTGCTATGTTTGAATTATTTCATGAATTTGGATTTCTTTTGGATAGAGTTTTCCATTTTAGTTTGATTTCGTTAAAAATTAGTTTAATTCATGATGGAATTTGCTTATTTGAATTATTGTGTTATTTAATCTATTCTTCTTCTTTTCTTTTTTTTTAAATTACCAAAATATTCTTAAGGAATTCATAAAGTATCTCCAAAATATATCCAATGTATGTCCAAGGTATACTGAACTTTATAACATTTGTTCACAACTCTTTTAGGCCGAAGGTATCCCCAAGATATACCCAAGGTATGCCTAAAATATATCAGACTTTATAGCTTTGTTCACAACTGTTTTAGGTCGAATGTATCCTCAAGATATACCCAAGTTATGCCTAAAGAATATCGGATTTTATAACCTTTGTTCACAACTAGGGGTGAACATTCTGTAATTCGGTGATTGAACCGAAATAAATTTCAGTAATCGAATACCAAATTATTCAAAAAACTCTAATCGAATACCGAATTTAAAATTTTGGTTATTTCTCGAATAACCAAAATACTAACTGAATTTTAAAACTTATATTTTTTTTAAAGAAAAATGCAATATCATTATTTAAAAAAATACAAAAATACAAATAGATATACATATATCTCCTATCTCATCTTCAAATTTTAGAGGCTCCATTTAAAAGGCCCTCAAAATTTATTTTCACATAGAAAAGCAATATAAAATATGAAAGTTTGCAAATTCTTACCCTACCAACAGACATAAACAACCATGGACAATCATAAATACACCAAGTGAAACAGCCCACACAATACAACATAATTTAATTCACAAATAAACTACACAATACAACAACTTGTCTCAAAATCAAACATATATCAAACATAAAATTCTATAGCTAGTGATACAGCTAGAAGAACAGCAAGTAACACTAAATCAGCAGAGAAAGATCAACACTGTCTTGTAGTTGTAGTTGGAATTAGCTGCAATACAACAAATTTCATATTTTAGAAGAGCATATTTTAAATTGCCTTCATATTTAATATGAACAAAATTTAAAAATTGAAGACGAAAGCAACCAACATTAAAAATTATACCTACATTAATTTCAATATGCTAACAGCCCAACAAATACTAATGGATCAATAAATCATGTGCATCAAGTTAATAACTCAAACCATAAAAATCGATGTGATTTTCCTTTCTGAAACTTCTCTCCACTTTGATTATTCTCTCCACTTTGATTAATAATAAACATGCAAGTTTTTTTTTTCTTTGCTTCAACCATCCAACTGGTTTGATTAATAACAAATAAGTTATAAAAATACCATATGGACTTAAATCAGTTTATTAATAGTACAATATTAACATAGGTGATTGGCAAGTAGTTTGCAAGTAGTATGGGATTCGAGCTCCTAAGTTAAGGATTTTGAAAACAAGAAGATAATTTTTAATGGCAGATGAAAATATCGAGCAAAAAAATTATGAGCTTGAGGAAACAGAGGAATATGCAAAACGAAAACTAAGAAAGAAAATGCCTACAGCCTACTACCAGATTTGTCTGTGCTTTGTGGATATGGCGACCTGTGGAGATGTAGAGATGAAGAGACGCGAACTGTAAGAAGGAGGTGGACTGTGGACTGGTAGAGTCGTGGAGATGTGATATGTGGGAAGGAGGTGGACTGGTGGAGATGCGATATGTGGAAAGGAGGTGGACTGGTGGAGATGCGATTTGCAGGAAGGAGGTGGACTATTGGAGACTCGATTTGCAGAAAGGAAGGAGGTAGAGACACTATCTGTGGAGTGGAGAGGTGGAGAAGAAGAATTGGGTAAAAATTTTTGCTTTGGGTAGAAATTTTCGAAATGCAAAAGAAGTTGGAACTTGGAAAATGGGAATGTGATCTGGTGGGTTAGGAGGGATAACCATAGGGACTAGGGTTCACTTACTGACAAGTTTAGGGAAAATAATAAAACGACGTCGTTTTTCAAAATTCGGTATTTCAGGAAAAACTGGGGCAAATAACCGAAATATCTATTTTTCACTTCCATAACCAAACCTATATAATTTTCGGTCACCGAAATATAATTGTTTGGTTCAGTTATTCGGTTTTTCCTAACCATTGCACGCCCCTATTTACAACTGTTTTAGGTTCAAAGTATTTCTAAAATATACTCAAGGTATGCAAAATGTATTGTCATGAAATTTCAAAAAATATACCTAAGGTCTAAGGTACTCCCAATGTATACTAAACTGTTTTGTTTGAGAATTTTGTAATATTTTGGATTTTGATTGAATTTTATTATTATTCTTCTTCTTTAAAAATCAATTCTTCTAGTTCTTTTTTTTATTGGTGAAAATTGAATTAAAATATACTGAATGTATGCTAAAAATATACCGTTTGAACATATTTTTGGATGATTTTGAGATTTAGATACTATTGTAATTTTAAAAAATTATTTTTGATAAAACTGAAAAAAACTTTGAACAACTGATGAAAATGTAAATCAGTATCCAATTTTCAGCATTTATGTAAAATTCCCTTGGAATTATGGGCTAATTGATTATATATATATGCTATTTGGGATTCCTCCAATACCACGATTTATTGCCATGTTTGGTATGCTTTAATTTGCTCATTTCTTTTTCTCTCTACACATTTAAAAAAAAAACATCTTTTGATCAAATGATGGAGATATCTTCATTATTGTTAAGCTTTTCTTCTTTCCTTATAATTTTGAGAGACTAACCACGAAAATAAATAGTTTTTTTTTTTTAAACAACTATGGGAATAGGAATTAAATTTGAATTCTAAACAGAAGTATCTAACGTGAAAAATCAGATACAAAAAATCATTTTTTTTTTGTACTAATGCTATCATTAGGTCATACATGTGAGTTCATAGTTTGTTTTTTTTAGAAAAGTCATTATATATATATATATATATATATATAAAAGATAAAATAAAAATGAATTGTGGAGACCCATATGTCTTATCCCTTTGATGCTTCTGTTGGTCGTCTTCTCGTTATTTTCAGTGCTAAAGTTTGATTTTTTTTATTTTTTTGTCAGCAGACCTGTAAAAGCTTTGCAAACCATTCTAACTCTAATAAGTAATAAGCCCATAGAAGAAGACAACATCATCCCTCAAAAACCTAACAGCCTTTTCATTTTTTAATTCTTACAAGTTACCTGTATATCATGTGCTTTTCCTCACACACATGTATATAGTTTATTTATTTATTTATTTTTTCTGTCCTTTCTCTTCTCTGGCTCCATTTACTCCCTTTGTCTCACTCATTTTTTGCTTGATATATGTGTGTGTGTGTGTGTGTGAGTACAACAAATCAAAGATTGAGAAGTTAGAGTGCTTTGCTGCAGCCTTGTTTTTCTTTCTTTTGATTGTTGAATTATGAGATCCATCTACACATCCTTGGAAGAAGGAAAAGGGGTGTTTGGAATGAAGTTTGATCCAAGATCCTTTAATTTTTACTGCTGTTTTCTTGTTTTTGTTGGTTTTTTTGGGTTTGTCTTCAAGATTAGCGATATATGTATACCTAATGAATCTTGTTATTGTTTGATATGCATCAAGAAACTGATTTCAAGAAAGGAGATTCTCTTGCAATAAATCAAGATTCTCTTCTTTTCACGAAGAAGGGAGTGATAAAATTGATTCAAGATCCTTCCTAGTTTCTTCTCTTCATCTCTCTATATGTGTTTGTGTAAGGGGGAGAATTAGAGAGAGAGAAAGGGGATTGAAAATTAATTTGCAGTCTTGTCCATGTGTTTTTTTTTTCTTATTATTTTCCTTTTTCACTTTTAATCTTCGAGTTTTAAGTATTGCTTGATAATATCACTGATTTCGATATTATCATAGTTTTGTATAGTTTTAATCTTGTAGTTTAATTACATGATAATATGATAGATTATGATCTCGGACCAGGCTTCATTCCTCACATCATGTTTTCCATACTGAAATACAAGAACACCTCAGGTATATTTTCTTAATCTTAATTAATTTTAGAGGGCTTATATGGTGTACATGACATTTAGAACCATTAGATTTTCAACTTTTAATCTCAACTGTTAATAGTTAATGGTTAGAAATTAAAAATGGAAGATCTAATAATTTTAAATGTCAGATGCACCACATATGTAATTAGTCTTAATTTTATCAACCTTCTATTTATTTTAGCCTTTAAGGTTGCATACTTCCTACTTGAATTTCATGTATGTGAGTGTGTGAGTGTGTATATATATATATATATATATAATGGTTACAGGGTTACAGTAGTACCCGTGGATGGGTAAGGTAGTAACCATCCAAACTTGAAAACTATATATATATATATATATATATAGATCGTCCTAGTTGTTTGATATATAGGAATCTCTGTGCACATTGTTACTGAAATATACAAGAACATCGATGTTGCTGATTTTAGTCTGTTGAGCTTTTTCATTCTGCTTTTATGAAGAAAAAAATGAATCCCTGTGCACATTGTTAACCGTGAATATCTTTATTTCTCTGTGTTTCTCTCCAACCAAGACTAGAAGATGAATAAATTTTGCAATATATTATTATGGGTAGCAGTGAGATTCGCAGACAAACAATGCAAGACATAAACTAATTAATAATGTTTTTCATCAGAAATATATATGATGTCATTCGCTAAAAACTCCTATACTTTTAGATCTACTATGTGATTATATTATTCTTTGATAATAAAAATTCCCTCTTTGCAAATATTAGATTAATGTTATCCTCAATGGTGATTTTCCATATATGTATAAACCCTAGCAGCATATCTGTATGTATGTGACATCAATAAATAATAATTAATAATCTGGGTTTTAAGGTGTTATAGTCTACCTTTTGTAACATCAAGTTTAATAGACTTGATACATCTGAAGTCATTCTCTTTCCTCTTCACCTTCATTGTGCCAGGCATTATGTGCCTCATTGTCTTTCCTCTTCACCTTCTTCGTGCCAGCTGAGCAGATCACTTATATTGTGATTTTTGAGACTCTAGTGGATATGGTCATAGTATTTCCTATCAAGCTGATGTCTTCAAAATTGGAGCTGGGTTGAAGGGTGAAAGGTGAGAGAAAAATTAAAGTGGGAGGAGACGTTAGTGATGGGCAGTGAAGTTAGCAATGGACAGATGGGGTTGCAGCTGGAGTTTGCTGGCTGTAGATGGTCTGTAAGGTGGTGAAATATTTTAGTTAGGCATGGGCTGCTGTTGGCTGTAAATACTCAAAATTTGTTGTTCAGGAAAATAATTTGTAAATAGTAATTTTTATTATCAAACTAAACATTATCCTTTTGATTTTTGCTTTCATCCTAGCATTTTTTTTATAAATATGGAAAGAAGGAATCAAATTTAAATTCTAACTCAAGTAGATCATATGAGTTCAACATAAAAAAGGAAAATCATATGTCCACCACTAGATAGTCCTGTGCCAGTGACACTAAACCCCTCTCCAAAAAACTTGGGTTCGAGTCTTCTAGAAACCAAAAAAAGGAAAATTATGTCATACTATATATAAAAGTGGAAGTTGGGGGACAGATAAAATTACCGTAAAATCAATCTGATTGTATTATTTAATTAAGTTAATTTTGTCATTTACTAATTAAATTTATTAGTAAATAGTATTAATAATTCATTAATTCGAAGTTCAGTTCTATTAGAACTACATAACTATATTTTATATATAAAAAATTATATAACTAATATTAAAAAAATAAGTTAATAAAAAACTATTAGTGTCCAACATTTTTTCTTTTTTTTTACATTCCATGAATACTATTAATGAAAATTCATTAAAAATAAGTGATAATTATAAATAAAACTCTAACATTTAATCTAATTTTTAATTTAAAGTCCAACATTTTTTTAAGTTCTGTGAATATTATTATTTAAAATTTATATTATTATTTTTAATTTATGAATTACAAATAAGTGATAATTATAAATAAAACTATAACATTTAATCTGATTTTTAATATAAGGTCTAAATAACTGACATTAAAGAATAAATATTTAATATATTTAGAGTTATATAATATAGCTAACTTTTATTATTATTATATATAATAAATATTGGATCATTTATACTATGATTATTATTGGTCCCTCTTTATATTTTATCTTGGCTCCACCGTTGTCCATATCTATAATTAAATAGCAGAACGCTCAAATGAAAAATTTTGCAAAATTAGAATAAAAAAAATATTAGAAATATAATTCAGTAATTAATTTTTCTTAATCATATACACAGGTTAAGTTTTTAAAATTTAAAAATTACATGCATAGTAAAATATAATTTTCTTTTATATTAAAATATAAGAATCAAATATAATTAATAAATATTAATATTTAAATTAAATGTGACTTAATTACATGATAATTAAAAGTAACGAAAATTAATTTGCTGGATAAAATTATTATTATTATTATTATTATTATTATTATTATTATTAATTTCAAGCGTGGATGATTAGGAATAGGGGAATATACAAAATGATTGTAAAATATTTATATACTACCTCAATTTTATATATGATTCTTAATAACAGATAAATTAGTAATTTTCATATGAGTTATAATACGAATTCAATATCTAATAATTATGTACAAGACATGTTAATGAAAAATCATAATATATATAAAAATGAAAATAATGGGGACATATAAATTTAAAAATAATGAAAAATTAATTTAATAAAAAAATACTATGAAATCACTGTAAAAAAAATAATAGTATATTGTAATTCAAAGTATAATAATAATGATAAACTAAATTACAACCATGCAAATAATATATAATATAAATTTTAAAATATTGAGTACAATTCTTATAAGTTATTTAAGAAATTATAATTTTTTAATAATTTTTATATAGTTTAATAATTAATTTATTTTAATCATATACAAAATGAGTTAAATTTTTAAAATTTATTTGCATAGTATAATATAATTTACTTTTATATAAATTATAAGAATCAAATATAATTAATTACAATTAATATTTAAAATAAATGTGATTTAATTATATGATAATTAAAAGTAAGTAAAATTAATTTGTTGGACAATATTATTATTATTATTACTATTACTATTATTATTATTTATTTAATAAAGATGTGTCTAATTATTAAAAATTACGTGCATTACACGTGGATGATTAAAAATAAAGAGACAACAAATTAATAATTTGAGGGTGGACAAAATGATCATAAAATACTTACTAACTCTATTTTATATATGATTTTTAATAAACGTAACCAACCTAATTGTATTAGTTAATAAGTTTAATAATTTAATTTATTAGTGAATAGTATGAATAATTATTATTAATATTTATTTAATAATGATGAATCTAATTATTAAAAACCAAGGTACGGTAAAAAATATAATAGACAAGATAATTAATGAGTCAAATAATATGACGTGATTTTTTTTATATGTAGTATGATATAAGAATCAAATATAATTAAATATTAGTATCTAAATTAAATGTGACTTAATTACATGATAATTACAAGTAACTAAAATTAATTTTTTGGACAAATTATTATTATTTATTTATTTAATAATAATGAATCAAATTATTAAAAACTATGTAATAATTGGGAATAATGGAAATAGATATAATAACTGTAAAATATTTATTACCTCTATTTTATATATGACTTTTAATAATGAATAAATTAATAATTTGATGGAATTTGAAATAAACATGTACTTCTATAATTCACTATAAATAACATATCATAATAAAGCGAAATAAATTAATAAAAAAATTATATAAAAATCAAATGATAATTAATGACAAATTCAATATCTAATAATCATGTGCAAGCATGCCAACTTGATTATATTAGTTAATTTTATTATTTAATAATTTAATTATTAGTGAATAGTACTGACAATCCATTATTCAAATTATTTTATTTTATTATTTATTAAATTAATTAACTTAAATATTAATGAGTAATAAAATAATTAAATAACTTAATAAGTAATAAAAAAAATAAAAATGTGTTATATAAAATTAACAATCAAGTTTAAAATAATGAACAATCATATTTAAGATGATGAATAATTAAGTTTAAAATGATGTACAATTAAAATATAAACATTAAACTTATAAGTGATGAACATGCAATGAATAATTAAATTCAAAATGATGAATAATCAAATTCATAATGATAAACAATAAAATTTAAAGTAATAAAAAATCAAATTCTAATAAAAAAATTTATAAATTTATCACCATAATTTATTATATATAATTTATTATTATTAAAATCGTAAAGTATTTGCTACTTCTATTTTATATATGACTCTTAATAATTGACAAATTGATAATTTAATAGAATTTGAGAAAAATATATACTTTTATAATTCACTATAAATAATATATTATAATAAGGTGAAATAAATTAATAAAAAATAAAAAAATTATATAAAAATTAAATAATAATTAATAATCACGAGCATTTATAAGAGTCAAAGATTGTTTATTTACCTTTTTTTTTTTTTTCAAAATATACAATAGTTAACCGTTAAAAGGTTTAAAACAGGTTGACAGATGTAGTGAAGTTTAATTACGTAGCTAACACTGTTTTCTAAAAGTCAAGAGGGTTGAGAAATTTTCCGTGAGAGCAAATAAATTTATAAACTAATTCAATAATACAATTTATTTTATTTTGACATATATTTCAGATCAGGACGTAGTTACCTGGAGAATTGTGGGGTCATGTAAATCCCATAAAAAAAATTTAAATAGTTTAATATATAACGGTATTATAATAAGTAATTCTAAAAATAATAATTAAGAAGTGATAGCATATATATAATTATTGACAATTATTTATTTTTATTTATTTTTATTTTTATATTTATATGATTACTGACAATTATGTGCATTTTATATGTATAAGGTAGCAATTATATGAGTTTTATTATATTTTTTTGTAGAAATATTGACAGTTATATTATTTTATATGTATAATCAAATAATTATTAGCAATTATAAGTATAAAAATAACTTTATAAATATTACTTATCAATTATATATATATATATAAAAGGGACTCCAGTTAAATTATTTTCTGGCTACACCAGCATTTCATATTGTAACTAAACTGATTTACATATAGTACATGTCTGAATCATTTAGTACCCTAATTACATTCTACTAAATTGTAAATTAATCAAAATTTATATCAGCCAAAGTCTGTTAAAAGAATAAAGTGCTCACTTTTAAATTTTAATAAGTATTTTATATACTAAACTCAAATAGTAATTGGTTCATAAATCTCATTTTGTCAAACACCTCATATATTAAATCAAATGAATTAATGATAACTGAATATTAGTTAACACATAATTTGAGGGTAAATTCATATATCGATTTAAATTAGAACTGAAATTGGATTTTCTCTCGCCCACAATTGTAAACTAAAAAAATAATTGAATGTTGGTGCATGGTAAATCATGTTATAATCTTCTCCTATTGGTAAATTTGAGTGTAAGTTGAAGTCAATATAGTAATGAAATTTATGAAATTAAGCTATAAACAAATTAAATATATTACCATGTGCACAATGAGATAAATTTTGCGGTGAATAATTATCTTTTTATTTTTATTTTTATGTAGCTTACGATTATTCCATTGGTACCTCAAAAAATTCTCCATTGGTTACAACATAATTTTGTTGGCACTTCTCATTTTCGATAATTCTATTATGAGCTCTATTCATTTTCATGTAATATATATATATATATATATATATTCCTAGCCCTCTATGAATTCGAAGTTAAAAATTTAAATTCGAAATCTGATAGTTTTATTTATTAAATTAATATCATTAAATTTTAGCTTATTGGTTACCTTACTTTTAATTTTACTTTTTCTTTTGTCTCGGAAATAATAAATTAAAGAAAACTTAAACGAAATAATTAAAAATAAAATAAAAAGAATTCACCTGTAACGTGTCAATTAGTTGTTTCTTCAGACGCGTTGTGTCCTCCAGTCTAAAAGTAATTAGCTCTAGCTAGCTCCATCTAGTATTATACTATATGTTGAAACTTATATCCTATTTAATTAAAAAAATTAATTAATTAATTTTCGTAGTATGTACTCTACTAGCATAAGGAATTTTTTTCTGAAAGAAAGTAATACAAGGGACTTAGTTCTCTATAAATAGCATTGGGTTTGAGATCTGGATAGAAAAAAAAAATATATAATTTCGATACCATTTGCCCTTTTTCTTATAGTATGCTTTGAATAAAGGCTGTCATATATTCAGATCGCATACAAGGAGCTGGAGAGAAACTGCAGATCTCTGCCATAGCCGACCCTTTTCTGCTAAGTTCTAATTCACCGTCCATCCTCCAATTGATATTTTCGTGACTTAAATCATATTCACGTTTACGCTATTTAGCCCATGTAATAATTTTTGGTCAACTTAGTTATCTGAATTCTATTTTTTATCTACTTTGATACATCTTTAATTCGTAAAATCGAACATATAATCCATTATTATTGACATGACACCGTTGATTAAATCAAATATTTTTTTCTTACCATATCAATATTAGAAGGTTCCATGCATATTTTATGGATTGAATAGAGAGTATGATGAAAAAAAAAAAAAGGCAGTATAACTTAAGCCTTTTTATTTCTGTAAATAACAGCAACCCACTTGCATGGCACCAATAGTGGTAAACACGTTGTAATTAGAATATGGTCGCCGTCCTTCATTGAAATCCGAGAAAAAGCAATGTTTTGCTCAGGGTGGTGGTGGTGGTGACTAGCTAATGTGTCATCTTTTGTCAAATATTACCCAACCATCATAAAAAAATAAATGGTATATATAGTGACAGAACCTTCAAAGTTGGTGACACAAAAGAGAGTGGTCTTTGAAAAAAGCTTGCTGCTCTGCATCTGCATGCTCATTTTCTCGGTAGCATTAAGTCATCCAATATAAAGCTTCAAAATTTATATATTCGTAAAAGAAGTTAGAGGACGGCCAAAAAGCAAAAGATAAAATCAAGGAATCTTCATTCTATAATTAAAGAATATAAACAAAAAGGAAAGTGTCTTATTAGTCTGTAGATAAATTGAGATAAAACTCTTTTGATCAATGAACTGATAATCTTAAAATTTGAGTTTTAAATATATGCAACTATTTAGTTTTTTACCGCCTTTTAAAATTATATTCGACACGCTCTAAATTAATGAGATTAATTTGGATCCTATATTGAAAAAAAAAAGTGTTATCTTAATAAGAAGTAAGGAGAAAGGTGATTGAAATTTGTTTTGAAGAGACAATTTTTAGTCTAAAGTTGCCCTTGCTCAGCAAGTTAAGCACCTTTATTTTCTCATCTCCATACCTCTCTTTTCTTTAACTTTCCCTTCGTCCCCATACATTACAACCAAGATCCCATTATCTCTTCCAATCATTTCTTTTGATTTCTGTAAAAATTAACCAAAACTAGTGGAGGCTTTATTACTTATTTTTCCACCCTTTCACATTATATATGAGCTAATTGTAGACCTATAACATCCTTTCTTTCTTTCCCCCTCAAACCCAAATGATTGGCATCCGCAATGGCCAAAAATCAGAAACTTATAGTGGAAGTAGTGGACGCTCGTAATCTTCTAGCCAAAGACGGCCATGGCAGCTCAAGTCCTTTTGTTACCATCGACTTCTACGGCCAGCGTAAGCGCACTAAGACTGCTATACGAGACCTCAATCCCACATGGAATGAAGCGCTTGAGTTCAACGTTGGTAAGCCTTCTAATGTGTTTGATGACATTCTTGAACTCGATGTCTGCCATGATAAAACTTATGGCCCCATTCGAAGGAACTTCCATCTAGGAAGAATCCGGTTGAGCTCCACCCAGTTTGTTAGAAAGGGTGAGGAGGCTTTGATTTATTATCCTTTGGAGAAGAAGTACTTGCTTAGCTGGATTCAAGGGGAGATTGGTTTGAAGATCTATTATCAAGATGATGTTGTTCCTCCACGTACTCCACATGCACCACTGGAGGAAGCCAAGGCTGATGCCAATGCAGAGCCACCAGTAGCTGCAGCAGCACCAGCAGACAAGCCACCAGAATCTCCACCAGAACCACCGGCGGAGGTCGAAAAGTCTGATCTTAAAGAACCACCTGCTGATGCCGCCAAGTCTAATGAAGAGCCACAACCTGAAACTCAGCCACCACCTGAAGATAATGCAGCAGCTCCTATTCAAGTTAAAAAACCACCAGAGTCATCTGAGAATCCACCACCACCACCAGCAGAAGATGCGACGGCGGCGGCAGAATCGAGTGAAAGTCAAGGGGAGCCAGCGGCAGCAAAGAATGAGGTCGCCCAAGACACTGGTGGTGATATTGTTTTGGAACCCACGGAGAATAACTGGAGTCCAACCTCACCGGAAATAATGGCGGCAACGGTCTCTGCATCCGTACCAGAAGTCAAAGTAGCTGGAGTCAACGGTCCAGCTCCCATCACAAGACTAGCAGCAGCAGGCCCATCGACGAACTACGCATTGGAACCGCAAGAAAGTATTTCAATCGAGCGGTCATCATTTGATCTGGTCGAAAAGTTGCATTACCTATTTGTTCGTGTGGTGAAAGCACAGGGCCTCCCCACCAACGGCAATGCTATAGTAAGAATTGTAACCTCAGGCAGGCGCGTACATTCCAGACCAGCAAGAAAGACTGTTTTCTTCGAGTGGGATCAGACATTCGCGTTCGGCCGCGACGCACCAGAATCCTCCTCCATCCTTGAAGTCTCAGTTTGGGACCCATGTAATGCGGACCCCAAATCCGACCTGGCAGACGCAAAATTCCTTGGTGGAATTTGCTTCGATGTCACGGAAATTCCTTTGCGGGACCCACCCGATAGCCCCTTGGCCCCTCAGTGGTACATGCTGGAAGGGGATGGGGTCCACAGAGGAGATACGAAGCTTGGGAATCTGATGCTTGCCACGTGGGTAGGGACACAGGCTGACGAGGCATTCCCTGATGCTTGGACAACCGATGCAGGCGGCAACGTTAATTCTAGAGCCAAAGTTTACCTCTCCCCCAAATTATGGTACCTGAGAGCCACCGTGATTGAAGCCCAAGATATATTCCCTTCGGCCCATTTAAAGGAAGCCCAATTTCAACTCAAGGCCCAGTTAGGATTTCAACTCCAGAAAACTAAAGTTACAACCACCAGCAACGGCAACCCGTCGTGGAATGAAGACTTGCTCTTTGTAGCTGCCGAACCATTTAGCGACCATTTGATTTTCACTCTAGAAAACCGGCAACCTAAAGGACCAGTAACCATTGGGTTCGCCAAGATACCACTCACAGCCATTGAGAGGCGAGTCGATGATAGGAAGGTGGCATCCCGTTGGGTCAACTTTGA
Source organism: Balakata baccata (assembly GCA_949630135.1). Taxonomy (NCBI): domain Eukaryota; kingdom Viridiplantae; phylum Streptophyta; class Magnoliopsida; order Malpighiales; family Euphorbiaceae; genus Balakata; species Balakata baccata. The sequence goes on along the minus strand of CATIWF010008525.1, from coordinate 65,768 downwards.
AGATCCAAACAGTGAAAAAATAGCTTACAAAGGTAGAGTTCAATTGAAGTTGTGCTTCGATGGCGGGTATCACGTGATGGATGAGGCGGCTAATGTGTGCAGCGATTACCGTCCCACGGCCAAGCAGCTCTGGAAACCTCCAGTTGGAATGGTTGAGTTGGGTATAATTGGATGCAAGAATTTGTTACCGATGAAAACAATAGACGGTAAAGGATGTACGGACGCATACTGTGTGGCAAAATACGGTCCAAAATGGATACGTACAAGGACCGTATGTGATAGCTTGGACCCGAAATGGAATGAGCAGTATACTTGGAAAGTTTTTGATCCGTCTACAGTGTTGACCATTGGGGTTTTTGATAGTTGGGGAGTATTCGAAACCGACGGCCATAAGGAAGCCAGGCGTCCTGATTTTCGTATTGGAAAATTACGTATACGTATATCAACTTTAGAGACGGGTAAAGTGTATAGAAACTTATATCCGTTGATCTTGTTGACAAATAACGGGGTGAAGAAAATGGGCGAGATCGAAGTGGCTGTGAGGTTTATACGCACAACTCCAACGTTGGATTTCTTACACGTGTACTCCCAGCCACTAATGCCGCTGATGCATCACATAAAGCCGTTGGGGGTGGTCCAACAAGATATGTTGAGGAGCACAGCTGTCAAAACAATAGCCACGCACTTGTCAAGATCAGAACCGCCACTTAGACCCGATGTCGTACTTTACATGCTCGATGCGGACTCGCACACTTTTAGCATGCGAAAAGTACGCGCCAATTGGTTTAGGATCATCAATGTGATTGTCGGGGTATTAGAAATCGGACGGTGGATAGACGATACACGCTTATGGAAGAATCCAACAGCTACAGTACTTGTGCATGCATTGCTAGTAATGCTGGTGTGGTTCCCTGATTTGATTGTCCCCACATTAGCGTTCTACGTGTTTGTGATTGGTGCTTGGAATTACAGATTTCGATCGCGAGATCCACTGCCTCATTTCGATCCTAAGATCTCATTAGCTGACACAGTTGATCGAGAGGAACTGGATGAGGAGTTCGATGCAATGCCAAGTACTAGATCAGCGGATGCAGTACGAGCAAGGTACGATAAATTACGTACACTGGGGATACGTGTGCAGAAAATATTGGGGGATTTAGCGACGCAAGGGGAACGAATGCAAGCATTAGTGACGTGGAGAGATCCAAGGGCGACGGGGATCTTCGTGGCGCTGTGTTTCGTCGTGGCAATGATACTATACTTGGTGCCGTCAAAAATGGTGGCGATGGCATTTGGATTCTATTTTTTCAGGCATCCGATATTCCGGGATAGAATGCCATCACCGGCCTTGAATTTCTTCAGGAGGCTTCCTTCGTTGTCTGATCGAATTATGTGATTGTAAGTTAATTGAAAAGGTATACATACCTATTGTAGGTAAGAGTTAGCTTTTATATGTTATAAACTTTATAACTATTCTATCCGAATTCTATCCTTTTATTTGATTTCCCATTATTATATTTTTATTTTTTTTTAAGATATATATATATATATATATAATAAAGAAAAAATAAATAATCATTTATGATTAATAAATAATATATATTTAAAAATCGTTTAAAAAAATAAATAATCATGAAAGAGTAAAATGTGAGTAAATTATACATTATTTCAACTACTTGAGATGTATCCTAATTGTTATTTGTAACATAAATTTTTTAAAATTTTAATTTTGTAACACAAAATTCTTAGAGTCAATTAAATCACGTAATGGCATGTAAATATATACTTTCTACATAAGAAAAAAAAATTCTAGCTATATTTCATATGGCAAATATTGGTTCCACACAATTTTTTTCTTTCTCATCACTTTCCTTTACTTTCTTCCACTTTTCCAATAACCAAACACACAATCAAACAATAGAAAAATACTTAGATTTCTTGCTTAAAAACCCAATTCCATAATGCTTTGAACTTCAATCAAAATAAAGAAAAAAAAATATTAAGAATCGAAGTTAGTACCAAGTTCGAACTAAAAAAAAAAAAATCAAAATAAAAATCTGAGTTAAAGTTATAGGTGGTCCTCTTCATTTCTGTCTATGCAAATTGAGGGAAATCAAATCCCTCAAAATTCATAAATTTTGATTTTTTTTTTAAATAATCAAACAATATAATTAATATAAATTTTTTAATTTTTTTCATTTAAAATCTCTCAAATGTAAATTAATTTGAATTAGAGGTAAATGGAGTAACTCCTCATCAAAAACGTCACCAATTAATGGACTTGACCTTTGTCTTACATAATAAGGGGCTTTTAGTTGTCGGTTTGATGAACATTCTAAAACTCCAAAGCACTAATATAAGAAATAAAAATAAAAATTGGTGTATTCTATTTGATAATATATTAATGTATTTTTATTAATAATTGTATTAATGATACAGACTAAGGTTTCTGTGTGAATAAATCAATAATCTGCTATGTCATATTGAAATTAAACTACTCTCTCTACCCCATAAAAATAAATTTACTTTCTTTTTCTTTTATCTATCTTAAGATACTGTCTTGTTTTTCTTTTCTAAAAATACAATTGAATTTCTTCTTTTCAGGAAATATATATATATATATATATATATAATTGATTTATTAATATTCTAATATTACAAAACCATGTGCCCTATGGCCATGTGCTAAATTCGTTTTTTCTTCTTTCTTGTTTTTCTTCAGAGAAAACTTATTTCATTTTAAGCATAAAAAGCCTCGAAATTGCAGTCAACTTGCCACCCAAATAAATAATAATAATAATAATAATAATAATAAATCATTTTTATTTTATTAATTAAGCTGCTTTTTTATTATATATGAGCACGAGATTTTCTTAAATATTTGTTAATTAATCATCCCGCTATTTCATTATCGCAACCGGTTGCTGTATATTCAATTGACGGAAAATATCATTAACACTTTTTTATATACTTTTTATTATATATTTTTAATATAAAAATAATATCTTTTTACTTATAAAATATTATTACTTTTATAATAATAGCTAATATTTTATTAAAAAAATATACACATTATTTTTATTGAAAATATATGTGAAAAAGTATTGGAAATATTCCTCTTGACTATCAACTATTATTATTGTAGTAAACTGGCTAGTAAATATAATTAAAAACTCTAAGTTTGATTCCAGTGGCAAAAAAGAGCATAACTCCTTTATTAAAGTCTAGGAATCGAGACTCTTTAAAGGGAAAAAAAAAAAAAAAAAAACTCTAGGTTTGAGTAAACTTATGTTGACTAGTTGAATTCGGAAGAATTAATATTCAAAAACAGATTAGCAGCATCTCACAAATTTTGTACCGTTACTCTTACAATTATCATACTAAATAATTAAATTGTAACACGCGCTTAATTGCAACTATTTTATTTTCTTTTTTCATCAATTTCTATAAGCATGTTTACTTGCAATGCCTTCTTGGAAAAAACATTAACAATTTGATTATAAATTTATCTTACTAAATATTCATATTCATCTTTCAGTGTATTTAAAATTATTATTGAATATTCTAAAAATAGGTTTTAAATTTTTCTGATTTAATTAACTGATTTTTTTAATTTTTTATAAATTATTTTTTCCAAACATGCTTTTGAAAAAAAATATATATTTATCTACTTTCACTAAAAATTGTTTTCAAAATTAAAAAAAAAATTGAAATACAAAATTTGTTCCGTAAAATATTTTTCCAAAATTGATAAAATTATTTTGGAAAATTTATCAAAAATAATATGAATTTTTAATATTGTATTAAAATTAAATTAAATTATATATTTTTTTCATTTAAATATATAAAGTTTTAAAAAATTTTATCGATTTATGAATCTTTTCACTACTTTATCTTTTATGGTTTTTCGCGGAAGTTTGAATAGATGAATTTATTTTTTTTTTATAAAAAAAAAAGTTTTAAAAATTTTTTATAGTTAAAAATAGAGTTCGGAAAGAAAAATTAACTTTTATCGTTTCATCTTAATCCTTCTACTTCAATACAGAATTAGTTATTATTGTTGCTATTAATCGATTCGTTTTATTAATTACAACATCGAAATGTATTTTTCTTTTATAACATGCTAGTGCCTAATTTTGTATTCATATATCTTTTGGCTAAATCATTGGCATGAAAGTTATTTTTGGAAATTATAAAGAAAAAAAAAATCAAGAAACACAAGAACGTGATGGGGTCAATTAATGGTTTTTAAATATTAGAAGCAGAAATAAATATACAATATAAAAAGAAAAAAAGAATAAGTCAAATAACTTAAATTACATGTCATATGATTTTTGGTTCATATTAACTTTAATTATCTCATCCAACTCATTTATGAATTATTATTATTATTATTTAATTTGATAAGAATGTGTAACGGTTCATTATCAATATCACCAATCCTTTAGTATAAATACTACAGCTCTAAGCTTATGCCCTTCACCATCCTTCTTCATTCTCTCTTCTCTGCTGAATTATTGCCTCTTGCTTTAATTCTTCCTAAAACTCGGTTCTTTACTTGTTTCTTCATCTTCTTCTTGTATGTTCTTCACTCCATTTTCTTGATGTAAAATTGAATTACAAATGACAGCATTTGTTTCTCTTGAAAACAAAGAATATCACAACAGTTTGATAGTTATGCTTTCTTTTCTATACAGCTGTTTGTCTAATGCGTGCTTTGTTTAATTTGAACTGGAAAATTGGATGCTTTATTCTTTTCTTCAATTTTCCTTTTTCTTTTTTCTCTTTTCAACGTTTAATTTTACTTGTGAATTTGAGTTTCCATAGTATTCTGATTCAGCATTTCATTTCTTGTTCTGTATAGTCACAAAAGGAAGAACTTTCAGGGATCAAAAAATGGGTACAAGAATTCCCATCTTCTTCATTGGTTTTGTTCTCTTGTGGACAGCCATGTCAGAGGCAGAATACATAAAATATAAAGATCCAAAACAGCCTATAGGTGTTCGAATAAAAGACCTAATGAGCAGGATGACATTAGAGGAAAAAATTGGCCAAATGACACAGATTGAACGCAAAGTTGCTTCCACTCAAGTCATGAACAAGTACTTCATTGGTAAGTGTCATTCATCTCATTTGATTTGTGATTATTTCCAAAAAGAATAAAAGCTATAAGTTTTTGGCAGGGAGTGTGTTGAGTGGAGGAGGAAGTGTTCCAGAAAAACAGGCTTCTGCAGAAACTTGGATCAAAATGGTGAATGATTTTCAAAAGGGTTCTTTATCGAATCGGCTCGGTATTCCAATGATTTATGGGATTGATGCTGTTCATGGTCACAACAATGTCTTCAAGGCCACAATTTTCCCTCACAATATCGGCCTTGGAGCCACTAGGCAAGTTTTTTATGTTTTTAATGTTATGTGATGATCTAAATATTTTTTAGCTTCAATTGCTTGCAAAGAGAAAAGGTTATTTCAGGAGGCAAAAAATGATGCAGGAATGTTATGAAATTCAAATCTAAATTTGGTTGTGCTTGATTAATTTTCTATTTATTTTTTCCCCTTTTTCCTCTTTATTTGCCGGCTGGTTGGCTGGCTTTTTGGACTTTCATATACAGAATACATGCTCAGGTCAACTTTATGATGGGATCATTCCATCCTTAGATGGCATTTGATTGCGTACGAAGTTTTAATACTGTCCCTTTAGTTTGTCTTCTTCAAAACTTTTCTGGCCTCAGGTTTCATGGTCTTATACTTAAAAATTAAAGCGTGTGAAATCCCAATATTAATTATGTACGAAGAATTGGATTGGACAATGTACAGTATGAAGAAGGGCATTGTTCATGTTTCATGTTTTCAATGAGTGAATTTTAGAGACAAAAATATAACACTTGAAGTTGAAACTCTGGCTTTGATGATGGAATTTCTTGGTAATCAAGCAGGGACCCTGAGCTTGTTAGAAGGATTGGGGCTGCAACTGCACTGGAAGTTAGAGCTACTGGCATTCCTTATACTTTTGCACCTTGTATTGCGGTAATTAAGTTCCCAACCCAAGTATATTAATTGCCAGCAAAATTAAATTCACATAGATATTTTTAAATCATATATAAAATTCTCACTCTGCTACGAGTGTTCAGGTTTGCAGAGATCCAAGATGGGGTCGCTGCTACGAAAGCTACAGCGAAGATCCTAAGATTGTTCAAGCAATGACTGAAATAATACCAGGTTTACAAGGAGATATTCCTGCTGGCTCTCCCAAGGGTGTTCCCTTTGTTGCTGGCAAGTAAGTATTTTCTTCATCATATGGCAGATGCTAATTTAGCTATCTTATAATTTGTTTTCTAGAAGGAATATATATAAAAAAAAATCATATAGAATTTGTACATTAATGAGAATTGGCATGCCAGCAAGTAGTGTCGCAGAAGAAATTTCTAAAACGGTGGATTTTTACAAATTTTCTCTTGTTTTTGCTTAGAGGTTTAAGCCTGGTGGATAAACATGCTTTGTCACCAAAATCATACTTTCCCTACCTTTGATGGGTGACAGGAAATCTGCTGATCTAATTGCTTCATCTTCTAGAAGATTTGGTGCATTTTTATTCTAAGTTTCCTCTGCTTCTTCTAATGGGGACCCCCACTTTTAATGTTTATTCATTATAGCAGCTTTTTTGGACTTCTGTGTTAGGTTGAGTGTTCCATTAACTATATCACTGGAGCAAAAAGACTTAGAATACAAGTACTGAACTCAAGAAAAAGTTAAAAAAACCACTTCTATTTGAAAAAAAAAATCTACTTTTTGATCTAATAATAATTCTTCCTTTTCTTTTTCCTTGCTATATATCAACAAGCAATGCAAGTATTTTGGTGCCCTATCAGTAGCTATGAAGATGTTTCTACCTCATCAATCCCACAAAACCATGCATTTTAGCTATGTTGAACAACTCTAAGTTGACAACAAATATCTCTTAGCATAAATAATTAATTGCAATAAAACAACTTAAAAAAGAAAAAAAAAATCTGCTGTCATGCATAGCGTATTTCATATCAATTGTATTAAATATGATTTCTGACCTACTTTGTGGTTATCACCATCTTATTTATTTGCTATTTCATCATTTTCTGGCAGAACAAAAGTTGCAGCTTGTGCTAAGCATTATGTTGGTGATGGAGGAACAACCAGTGGTATTAATGAGAACAATACAATGATAAACAGGCATGGTTTGCTTAGCATTCACATGCCAGGCTACTATAATTCTATCATCAAAGGGGTGTCCACTATCATGGTCTCCTACTCTAGCTGGAATGGAGTTAAGATGCATGCTAACCGCGACTTAGTTACCGGATTTCTCAAGAACACTCTTCGCTTCAGGGTATGACAATTTCCTTAAAGAATAAGTGATCATTCCTATCTTAATCAGTTTCAAGAACAGTCTAAGAGTTGCACACAAATGTTTGCCGATCACTGCAGGGTTTTGTCATCTCGGATTGGGAGGGTATTGACAGGATCACGTCTCCACCGCATGCTAATTACACATATTCCATCCTAGCAGGAATCTCTGCTGGAATTGACGTGGCAAGTCATTAGTCTGAAAGACTGAAACCCTTTCACTTTATCTGATTTCATCATTTTATGATGAACTTTATCTTCTAATACTAGCTTTGATACAGATCATGGTTCCAAACAACTACGTTGAATTTATTGATGGTCTGACAAACCTAGTGAAGAACAACTTTATTGCTATGAGCCGAATAGATGATGCAGTAAAAAGAATTTTGCGAGTTAAGTTCACAATGGGCCTTTTTGAGAACCCATATGCAGATGATAGTCTGGTCAACCAGCTCGGAAGTCAGGTTAGCTATATGTTCTTCATTTTTCAGTTGAGTACAGTATCAGAGGAGAGAAATATACCTAATCGGCCAACCTGAATGTGAAAACAGGAGCATAGAGAACTCGCTAGAGAAGCTGTGAGGAAATCACTCGTGCTGCTGAAGAATGGCCAACCAGCTGATAAGCCATTGCTGCCCCTACCCAAGAAAACTTCAAAAATACTCGTAGCTGGCAGCCATGCTGACAATCTTGGTCATCAGTGTGGTGGATGGACAATTGAGTGGCAAGGACTCAGCGGCAACAATCTAACACGTGGTACATTTCTCAACAGATACCCATTTTGCATCACATCCTCTCTAAATTACCCGACAAAAACTAATGATAACCTGGAAAAAAAGACAGTAGTCTGCCTTCAGTTCCTGTAAACATCAAGCTCAACTAACATGACTGTTATCATGAACAGGTACTACTATCCTCAAAGCCATTAAAAGTACTGTTGATCCGAGCACAAAGGTTGTCTACCAGGAGAACCCTGATGCGGACTTTGTCAAGTCAAACAAGTTCTCATTTGCCATTGTTGTAGTTGGAGAACCGCCATATGCAGAAACACAGGGTGACAGTATGAACTTGACAATAGCTGCCCCTGGCCCAAGCACTATCCAGAATGTCTGTGGAACTGTTAAATGTGTTGTCATCCTTGTCACCGGCAGGCCTGTTGTTGTCCAACCATATGTTGATTCCATAGACGCGCTTGTTGCAGCATGGCTTCCCGGAACTGAAGGCAAGGGTGTTGCTGACGTTCTATTTGGTGACTATGGTTTCACAGGCAAGCTTCCGCGTACATGGTTCAAGACTGTTGATCAGCTGCCCATGAATGTTGGAGATAGATATTATGACCCCCTCTTCCCATTTGGATATGGCCTTACTACTAAACCTGTAAAGGCTTAGATACCCTTTTTTGTGAATTTAGTAGATATAACAATATTATTGGCTCAAATAAGTAGGAGTTTAATCCGATTTGTAATTCATCAATTAATTCATAGTTATTTTGGTTTCTCAGTAAACAAGCTGGAATATGTTTTTTGCATAATTTCAACTTAGTTTTATCCATTAAACAGGTTCAAAATATTTCAAATCAAAATGGAAAATATGGAAGTAAACATTAATGAAGATTGGGTAGCAAAATCACATGACCGATTATTAAATTAGAAAAAGCAGTAGTAAGTTTCGTTAATCACAAAAAAGATTTCATATTTTATTCACATTAAACTATATATTAAAAAACTTTTTATTTCAACAGCTGAAGAGAACATACTTGGATAAACTACAGATCCCTGGAAATGCTATCTTACAACAGGACAAGGAAAATCAACTGTAATGCATTCTGCGAAAAGGGCTATTCCACCGTAGCTGTTTGTGAATCTCTGTCCTTCTCATGAACAACAGAGGTTGCACTCTCAGCTTCTTTTATCTGCCTCAAAATGTCAGCCTTCTTCTCAAGGAGAGAGCCAATTTTTCCATCCATCATCTCTAGCTTAGCCTTCAGCTTGTCCAGGTCCTTGCCCTTATCTTTCTCACCCTTTTTTCTTTTCTTATCACAGTTCTCTTTCTTGTCTTTATCTTTCTTCTTCTCTTTAGCTTTCTTAGTCTTATCTTTCTCCTCCTCACCCTCTGCATCTGCTTCTGATTCTATTACAATCTCTCTGGAGGCAACTTCAGCCTCACCCTTTGATTCATCAATTTCATCCTCGTGTTGCTTCTCTTTTTTATCTTCCTTGTCCTTCTTCTTTTCTTTCTTTTTCTTATTCTCTTCACCTTCATCTGTCACTTCTTCATCCGCTCCATCCTTGTGCTTCTTATCTTTCTTCTCTGAATCCTTCTTTTTCTTTTTCTTGTCTTCTTTCTTTTCCCCTTCACCCTCTTGTTCCTCATCTACTTCATCCTTGTGTTTCTTCTCTTTCTTCTCTTCTTTATCTTCCCCTTCATCTTCTTCTTCATCTACTTCATCCTTATGTTTCTTCTCTTTCTTATCCTTTTTCTTTTTCTTCTCATCTCCCTTGTCCTTTTCTTTTTCTGTTTCTTCCTCAGTTTCTTTGCCTGCCATCTGTTTGTCTTTCACCTTCTTTTCTTTTTTGTGTTTCTTCTTCTCTGTGTCCTTCTCAATCACCTCTTCCCCATGGTTCTTATTCTCATTTTCCTTAATACTTAAACTTTTATCTTTAACTTCCCTTACCCCTTTTTCTTCTTGCTCTGAGTCTTTCTCCTTGTCCTTCTTCTCCTTCTTCTCTTTCTTCTTCTTCTCATTTTTCTCCTCCTTCTCATCTTTTTCCTTCACCTCCTCAGCTTGTTCTTCCTTCTTTTTCTTCTCTCCTTTTTCCTTGCCTGTCTCATCATTTTCCTCTTCCTTTTTCTTAGTCTCTCCAGCTTCGTTATCCACCTCTGACTTTTCACCTACACTGCCCTCGCTCTCCTGATCCTTCTTCTTCTTCTTTTCCTTATATTTATCTTTCTTTTTATTGTCCTCATCATGGTCTTTTTTCTTTTTCTTATCTTTTTCCTCCTTGTCCTCTTTTTTCTTCAGCTTTTCCTTCTCTGCAGATTTGGTCTTCAATTCAAGTTCAACCTCAGTTTTCTCTCCCATCTCGTTGTTTGGTTCTTTAGCCTTGCTTTTGACTTTGAAATGCATCTCTTCCTTTTTAACCTTTTCCTCTAGTTGAACAGCAGAACCAGCAGGTTCAGATTTGTCGCCCATACTGGGATTTTCAGCAAATAATCGGAATTCAAATGTAAACCCTTTATTGCTTATGCTCAAATCCCCTGGATAAAAATAAAAATGCAGATCAATCAAGAATCAAGAAATCAGTTCAATTCCAATAAACAACCAATCAAAAGCTTGAAATAATTATTGAAATTACATAGTATTACAACACAGTCTTGAAATGAACATTACGAATATCATGTCCCCATTCAACAAAAAACTACACCATACATCTAGCTCGCCCCTTGATCAAATCCAAGCTGCATATAGATATTTATTTTATTTATTTACAAATTAATAAATAAATAAATAAAAAGATCATTAACCGACAATTAAAAAAACAATATCATCCAAAACGACAGAAAAACGATTCCCTATGTTCTTTGGCCGATTTAGTTTACCTGAAACTGAGAATAATTTCATATCGGTAATATTCCGCTCAAGCACTCTTCACAAATCAGAAATTATTGAATGATAGTGAATCAGGCAACCCCACGGACCAAAAATTAAAACAAAAATTCGGCTAGAGAAAAACCCTATAAACTCATAAAAGCTGAGACAAATACTTTAATAACTAGCGGAAGCTTCTATCAAATACATAAACAGAGCAGAAAAATACCTTGCTTTTCCGGAACAGAGAAGAAAAGAAAGTGGCTTCTGGGCAAAGGAACTGATGGAAGATTGCGGAAGTGAGTATAAAGGAGACTCTCTCGGTATTTATATCCGATTATTGCAAGCATACCGAATGAGATAAAGTCTCCACCTTCACGAGCAAGCAACATTACAACGCGGCGAATCTTTCTGCACCGCCTCTTTATTACATTTCCTCATTTTCATTTTAAAAATTATATTTTATTTTGAGAATTACTTTAAAATGTTTTACTTGTATTATAACTTCAAATATGGAGAAATATTAGCAGCAATTTTTATTAAGTTTAATTAATTAAAATTTTGATGATATAAATTAATTATAAAATAAAGTATTGAAAATAAGTAAATGTTGCTAATATTATTTTTATGTGTACAGGAGGCGGTAATTGACCAGTCAACCATGGACAAAGGCAGTTGGTCTAAGGAATAAGGAAAAATAATAAAATGTCTCATTTTCCTAATTTATTACTTCACAAATTGAAATTAATACCAATTCCAATGATAAAATATATTTAAAATTTTATAATATAACCATGAAACCACACTTTGCAATTGCAAAAGCATTTTCATAGATAATGATAATGATGCTCTTAGGCAATGAATTCTGACTCTATATTAAAGCTTTTTTTTTCCTTGTTTGTTACAAGTATTTTTAATTATTTTATTTACATTATTAAATTTTTCGTTTGTTATAACAAATAATACATATCAATTAATTATAATATTTTTTATCAATTACAAAGTTAGGGGAGGAAATGGTAGAATTCAAACCACACTTTTATAATATTTAACTAACTAAATTACAGTTAATTCTCATTAATTAATAATAATATTGATTCATTTATCATACTATATATAAAAGTGGGAATAGAGGGTGGATAGGCAAATTTACTGAAAAATCAATATGATTGTATTAATTAATTAGGTTAATTTTGTCATTTAATAATTTAATTTATTAATAAATAGTTTAAATAAAAGTTCAAATCTATTAGAATTAAGTAACTATATAATTTTCTAACAAAAAAAATTAAAAAATGAATGCCTATGTTTAATTCTAATATAACTTGATATTATCACGTAACATTTAATCTTGACCTGATATTAATAATTAATGAAAATATATTAAAATATAATATTAAGGCAAGAAATTTTAGCTATTGCCACTGTTTTATTGCCAATATCAAACCAAAATTTAGCTACCATTACTATTGCTTTTAATTATATACATAACGAGATAAGTTTCTAAAATTTATGTGCTTAGTATAATATGATTTACTTTTATATAAAATATAAGAATTATATAATTAATAACTATCAATATTTAAATTAAATGCATGTGACTTAATTAATGGTAATTAAAAATAACTAAAATTAATTTATTATATAAAATTATTATTATTTATTTAATAATGATGAATCTAGTTATTAAAAATTGCGTACATCACACATGGATGATTGAAATTAGGGAGGACATACAAAATGACAGTAAAAAACTTACTACATGTATTTCATATATGACTCTTAGTAATAGACAAATTAGTAATTTAGAGGACAGACAAAATGATTATAAAGTACTTATTGTCTCTATTTTATATATGACTCTCAATAATGAATAAATTAGTAATTTTCATATGAGTTATAATACAAGTCAAATATCTAATAATCATGTAGAATAAGAAGACATACAAATTTATTAAAAAAACCAATATGATTATATTAGTTAATTAAATTAATTTTGTCATTTAATTATTAGTGAGTAGTATTAATAATTCATTAATTAGAAGTCCAATTATATTATGTAACTATGTTTTATATATAAAAATAATAATTAATATTAAACAGAAAGAAAAAAATAAATAACTAATATTAAAAGGAAAAATAAAGTGAATTGCATAATACAAAGTAAATATTAATTTATTCCAAAAAAATAATAAAATTTAATATTATCAATTTAACATATATTATTTCAAATATTTTTCTACTAAAATATTAAATATTTAAATTATTTTATTTTATTAGTTTTTATTATTTATTAAATTAATTAACTTAATTATTTTATATTATTGAGTGTTTTAATTATTTGTTATTTATTGTTTTGGATTAAAAATATTAATTTTAATATATTTGAGAATAATATTATTTTAATTTGATTTATTTTTTATTTTATTTTTATATTATTTCATATAACAATTATATTATTTAAATATTTTTCTATTAAAATATTATATAGTTAAGTTATTCAGTTTTATTAATTTTATTACTTATTAAATTAATTAATTTAAATATTAAAAATAATCAAATAACTTAATAAGTAAAAAAAAGTAATAAAAAAATGTGTTATAAGTAATAAAACATGTATTGAACAATTAAGTTCAAATTGATGAACAATCATATTTATGACGATGAACGATCAAATTTAAAGTGATGTATAATCGAAATATAAAGTTTAGGGATTTTTATAGAGAAAAAATTAAAAAAATATTTTTGTGCAAATTATCAAAAATATAATGACATTTGATGAAATTAATAAAAAAATATTTTAATTGGAAGAAGCATATGCGGTGATCATGTAACGTCTGCTAATTTGGACTTCAAGTCATGAGTGACTATAATAGATACGTCAAACTGATCGGTGTAAAAAAAATGAGAAAATAACAATAGAAATTTAAATTTGAAATATATTTGGAGAAATCGAAATATTTAAAATAAACTAATATAATAATAATAATAATATAGAAAATAAATAAAATTAATTAATTAAATTAGAAATTAAATTTAAAAGTAAATGGAAGCGATCTATTAAAATTGACAAAAGAATAATTAAGTGGTAAAAATTAATTAAGTATATAATTAAGGAAAATGGAAAAAAAATTTATCTACAAATTAAATTAGAAATAATAAAAAGTTTTGGGGTTAGTGAGATAGGAGAGAATGAAAATTGAAATAATAATTAGTCAAATTTGATTTTAATTAGATAAATTTGTCACTCTCACAACTAATACATATCAAAAATTTTAAATATTTATTTTAATATATTAGTTAATTAAGCTATATAATAAAATAGATTAAATTTTTATCTCATTCTATCCTAAACTAATATTAAAATATCATTGTTTATTAATAATAATTAGTCACAATTAATAAATTCTAGAAGATTGTGGAAGTGGGACAAAACCGACATTAACATACTTTATAAATGGCCATTGGCCATTTGTCTGAGTAGTGTGTGTTTGTATTTCTAATTGTGTGTGCGTGTGATTGTGAGGGTGTGTGGGTGTTGGATGGGTCTTATGTGTGTGCATGAGTGAGTGTATGGTGTTATGCATGTGTGTGTGTAATATTATGCATGTATGTTTGTGTTAAAAATAATAATAATAATTTACTTTAATATAAAGGAGAGTATAATAATAATAATAATATTTTTGGAAAGTAGCTTAGTGAAATTTTAAGTTGGAATGTATGACATTTTGACTCAGACATTTATGCATTCAAGAAATAGAAATAGACGATAATTATATGAGTTAGAGACTTAAGCATGCATTGACAAATTTCAAGTAAGTGAATATGTGCTAAAATGAATGGTCTATATGAAAATTGTCAAAAACGGGAATGTAAGCTCATGACTTATACCTACATTAGAATATGGTAGACAGGTTGATATGTCAATTTGAGAATAATTATGAGGCGCGATTAGGATCGTGATACTAATATTTTTTATAAGTACGAATGTGCCGGATTGCCCATATAATAGATGCATAGCGTCGATAAAATATTATTACATAAGTACCGAGTTATTTACTATTAGGCTGCAATAACAGTCGAGGCTACAATAGTAACCGTATTCCTAATGTCTTCATAGTTTTGGTCTAAGGTATTATAGACAATATATTTAACTAAAATTAATATAAGATAATTTTTAAACAATTGTTTGCTATACAAATGAAACTGCTACCGTTAATAAATTTTATATTGAAATTTTTTATTTGTTTATAGCTTTTCGTATTTTTATTTCTGTTAATGATGTATTATATGTTAAATTTATTTTGTTGCATTTTATTATCATATATTATTTTGGCTAAAAGCATGTACCACAATTAGAAAATCAAGATGACAATTTAAATATAACACGTAGCATTGTCTAACTTTGCTGTCACACGGTAAGGCGAAGGAATGTTACAGATCAACACAACTTAAGCCAACTCATCAACCACTCATCCACTTCGCCTTCACTCTTAGTGCACTATTAACATCCCTCAATTTCAGTGGTGAAAGTTAACAATTGTCTCTATTGTTATTAAATAAAAAACAATAAATGAAGAAGAAAAAGAAGATATGCGAGAGTAGAAGAAGGAAGTAGTTAGTTTTTATTAATTGTAACATCTATTTATAGATATAGAAATGTATAGAGATAGAGTTGTATTTGAATAAGAAATCTATTTATAGAAATAATAATAGATATCTAACATTATCCAACTACTCAAATATTATCGTAACACACCCTCTTAGATGTCTATTACATAGAATATATCTTGTTAAAATCTTATTAACAAAAACCTTTTGGGAAAAACTTTAGTGTAAGAAAAATAGTACATTATTCATGTAGAAACTTTTATCATAACACTGTCTTATTAAAAATCTTGTCAAAAAAATATAAGGGGACAAAATATAGACTAAGGGAAAAAGAGTATAATGCATAAAAATTTCTCTCTTATGAAAATATAACTTCTAACAGAGATATTTTAATTGACACGTGCTAATTTTGTTCACCAACTTTTCAAATATTGCTGTAGGGAGTGCTTTTGTAAACAAATCTACCACATAAAGTTATATCAAGTTTTGTAAAATTAGCAATATATATTAATACTCAAATAGCACTACTTATTGACCAAGTATTTCTTCATTAACTTTTTGAGGACAAAAATAGTTATTTTTCATATCAAAGTATTTAACAATCATGAGGGAACTCATTGGATGAGATTTATCTGTATTAAAACATTTTAATATCTTTTAAATATAAGTTGATTGATGAATAAAAATCCCTCTAGATAAATGTTCAATCTACAAGCTGAGACAAAATTTTATTTGTCTCAAATCTTTCATTTCAAATTCATTTGTTAAATAAGTTATTATTTCTATCAATTTTTTTGGAGTCCAAGTGATGTTTAAATCATCAACATAAACCACAATAATAACAAAGTCATAATTTATTTTCTTAATAAAAATACATTGACAAATTGGATTGTTAGTATATCTTTTCTCCAAAAGATATTCACGAAGGCAGTTATATACCACATTCGTCTAGACTGTTTTAATCTATACGAGAATTTTTGTAACTTAATTTAATACATTTTTTTGAGGTTTTGAACTATATAATTCCTGCATTTTCAATCGTTCAGGAACTTTCAAATAAATTTCATTATCAAGTGATCCATATAAATAAGTTGTAATGACATCTATATGAAGTTCTTCTAAACTTGTCAAACTAATTAAAAATATAAATATAATAACATCCACAACTGGAGAATACATTTTTTCATAATCAATGTCAAGTCTTTATGAAAACTCTTATGCTACAAGTGTTGCTTTATATTTCATAATTTCATTTTTCTTGTTGCGTTTACGCATAAAAACTTATTTATAGCTTATCAGTTGAATATTTTTAGGTATAAAAATAATGGAACCAAAGACTTGGTATTTTTCTAACAAGTTTAATTCTGCAAGGATTGCATCTTTCTATTTAAGCCAATCATTTATTTATCGACATTTATTAACAAACTTAGGTTCAATGTCCTTATTTTTCATTACAATATCGATTGTTACTGTATATGCAAATATATTGTAAACAACAATTTCCCTTTGGTTCTATTTTTTTTCTGAATGACATAGTTGATTGAGATCTCATTATTTTCATAATTTTCGGGTACCTAAACCTCTTCAAGAGTTACTTTCTCATCTATATCATCTATTATAGGCTCTCCAGGAGTATCAATAATTTTTGAATTGTCACTTTATTTATTTTGTTCCATTTTCTTTCTTGAATTTTTATTATTGAAACTAGGTGGCCTACCACGCTTCTAGCGTGTTATGAACTCATTTGCTATAATATTAACATGTTGTCCTACTAAGACATTAATTCTAATCGGAGCATTTTTCAGCTGATATATGAGATTTAGTAATTCTTTTTGGATCATAAAATGCATCTAGCAATTGGTTTGCTATAATTTGTAAATGAATGATCTTTTAAACTTCTAATTCACATTGTTTTGTATAATGATCAATATGATTTAATGATGGTTCATTCCAAATAATTTGTTTCTCTAATTGCTTGTTCTCTCCCTCCCAATTTAGGAAACAGAGCCTCATTAAAATGACAATCATTAAATCTCACAATAAAGACATCCCTAGTTAATGGTTCAAGATATTTGATTATAAAAGGGGATTTATATCTAATATATATTTCCAATCTCTTCTTAGGTCCCATTTTTATGCAATATGGGGAGTCAATTGGGACAAAAACAACATATCCAAAAATTCTCCAATAGAAAATATTTGGCTCTTGACTAGAAACCAACTGTAATGGTGAAAATTGATGATAATTAGTTGGCCTGATGCGTATAAAAGTAGCTACATCTAAAATTACATGTCCCTAAGCAATAATTTGGAAGTTTGTTTCCATAAGCAATGGTTTAACTATTAATTGAAGATGTTTAATAAAAGATTCTGTTATACCATTTTGAGTATAAATATAGGTTACAAGATATTCAACAGTTATTCTAATTGATATACAATAATCATTAAAAGCCTTATATGTAAATTCACCAGCATTATGAAGATGAATTGTTTTAATAACATATTCTGGAAATTGTGCTCTTAATCGAATTAATTGAGCAAGTAATTTAGCAAATGTTAGATTTCAAATTGATAATAAATATACATGTAATTATCTTGTTGATGCATCTATTAATATTGTATAATATTTAAATAGTTTACATGGTGGATGAATATGTTCATAAATATCACCTGTATACGTTCCAGAAATTTAGGTGATTCATTTTGAATTTCGCTTGGTGAATGCCTAATAATTAACTTTTTTTGAAAGCAAGCCGAACATGAAAATTTATTATATTGAAGAATCTTCTAGTTCTTTAATGGGTAACCATATGAGCTCTCAATAGTTTTTTGCATCATTGTTAATCCAGGATAACATAAACGATCATGCTAAATAAGAAATTGATTTAGGTTAGTAAAGTTCTGGTTTACTACCACATTTATTTCAACTGTACACATATATGTGTAATATAAGTTAGAGGAGAAAGCATGTAATTTTTCCAACACACATTTCTTACATAATACAAGGGTTGTAATATAGAGATATTCAATATTTTTCATGTCTGTCATTTCAATATGATATCCATTTTGGCGAATATCTTTAAAACTCAATAAATTTTTACTAAATTTTTGGAAGAATAATGCATTTCTAATAAATAAATATGTACCCCTATGTAGTAATATATTTACTATTCTAGAGTTTTCAATTATTATTTTACTACTAAATATTATTTTAACATAAGTTTCTTTTATTTTATGTGAGAAAAATATTTATTATCTTTTAATATAGTGTGCGTGATTGCACAATTTACAAGACATAAACTAGCATTATTTGCTCTTAATCCTAATATTAATTGAGTAGATCCATAATATCTTTATAAAAATAAAAGATATTAGTAAGAAATAAAGTAATAATTTAATTAAAATCGATCCTAAAATTCAAATTGCTAACACTTTAAATTAGTGTTTAAATAAAAAAAAGAACATAAATTAAACTAAGAAACACATAATTTTTAGGCATATACATTACCATCACCGATCAAATGATCCATTTTTTCTTCAAAATCCTCAAAAAAGTCTAACACATATAAATGTGCGAGATCATCAAAGGCATCACCAAAATCATCCAAATTTGCTTCAATGTTTTTGTCTTTCTTCTTCTTCTTCTTCAAGGACTTTTGATAGAAATTAGTAAGATATTTGGATGTACATGACCAATGTCCTTTTATGTCACATCGATATCATTGATTTTCTGAATTTTGCTTTGATCCATTATTCTCTTCACGATTCTTCCACTTTCATATGGAAAGATGCATTATTATTTATATTACCATGATTGCTTTTATTATGATTTGGGCCATAACCTTGGCCGCGGTTATTTTTCCATCATTTTTCTCGTCTATGCCCAAAATTATTATATGTTGTCTCATTCATTTTAGGGAATGGAGCAGATCAAGTTGGACGAGTTTCATAATTTTTCAATAAGAGCTGATTATTTTGTTCAACAACAAGAAGACATAAAATTAATTCAGAATATTTCTTAAAATCTTTTTCTTAATATTGCAGCTGTAGGAGCATATTCTAAGGCATGAAAAATAGTAAACGTCTTCTCTAACATATCATGATTAATAATATTTTCTCTGTATAATTTCAATATAGAACTAATTCTAAAAACTGCATAATTATATTCACTTATAGTTTTGAAATCTTGCAATCGTAAATGCATTCATTCATAACGAGCCTTTGGAAGGATTATCGATTTATGATGGTTATATCTTTTTTTCAATTTTTTCCAAAGAACTAATGGATCTTTAACTATTAAATATTTAATTTTTAGTCATTCATGAAGATGATAACAAAAAAAAATCATCACTTTAACGCGATTTTGTTGGAATTCTTGATTTCCTTATTTGATTATGTTTCCAAAACCCATAGCATCCAAATGTATTTCAACATCTATTATCTACGACAAATAATTCTTATCCATAATGTCAAGTGCCATAAATTTAAGTTTTGTCAAATTCAACACTGTCTATACAAAATAAAAAATATATTAATTAGAATTTGTCTTTTATAGACTTGTAGACAATATGTTTAGTTTTTCTGGAATATAAAATATTAATTGGAATACTGAATTTCAATATACTTAATTCTTCAGAAACTTAGAGTTATATTATTCAGAAATTTATTTCTTAGTTATTTATTTAATTAGTTATTTAAGAACTAAAACTAATAGTAGTTCTTCAGCAGAAACTATATATAACATTAGTTCTTTATAAACTAAAATTTATACAATAAATTATTCAAAAACTATATAATATTAGTTATTCTGGAATTAAAATTTATAATACAAATTCTTTAGGAACATATATATATATATATATTATCTAACAGGTGGTTTAAATACTAAGAAAAATAAAACAAATAACTACTTATTTTGGGAAAAGTAGATGAATATAAAACAGAGATATTATTCCAACAATACTAATTTAATGAATAAAAGTTCCCATCTAAATATTCTATAAACCAGGGAGATATAATAGTTCCCATCTAAATATTCTATAAACCAGGGAGATATAATGATGATAATACCAAAAATAAATAAATAAATAACAATGATAAAGACAACAAAACAACTTTCATGTGCATATAATAATTGCATAAATAATAATAATAATAATAATAATCTTTTTAACCCCATCAATATGAGACATGATAATCTAAAAAGAGTTAAAAAAACAAATCATTGACAAAGCCCAAAAATGCAGTCTCAGATAGGTGGGATTTGAATGTCGATTAAAACGATTAAGTAATAGAATCAATAAGAATGTATTCAATCATCAAATATTTTGATTGTAAAAAAAAAAAAAAAAACAGGTATAAAAAATTTTCGAGAATTCAAAGTTAAATAATGAGTGAACCAAATTTGGTACTACTAGAAAAAAAAAAAAAAAAAGTAAAACACACGTAAGTATGCAATTGCAATTATAGTTTTAGACTTTATTTTTCACCATCGTGCTCTATTTTATTATAAAATAAAATAAAAAAATAAAACAAAAAAGAATCTGACATAATAAAAAAAAGAAAGAAGCGGCTATTTTTATTAATTGTAATATTTATTTATAAGTATAAAAATATTATAAAGATAAAATTTTATTTCTATAAGAAATCTATTTATAGAGATAATAATAGATAACCAATACAGTCTAACTATTTCAATATTATCGTAACATTAACAACTTATTTAACAACTAATATCAAAAGTATCTCTTAAAAAAACACTTATGTCAAAAATATTAATATTGAACTATTTTGTTACAATAAATTAATTTTGCATTGTCGGATTATATTGCTGTCAACGGAAATGATGGACTAATCAACGGTAAAAAAGCAGATGATTTTACTTTTAGAGAAATATTTTAATACGTCTGTAATAAATGAACTGCAAAAAATATATTCTTCATCTTTTTTTTGAAAATGATACGTTTAATTTCATTTTACGTGGATGTTAAAAAAATTTAGTTATTTTAGTTAAATTAATAATTTTTATTTAATATTTTCTGAAAATATTTTCAATTGATTATTATTTTAAAAATATACCTTAAATTAATACTCATAATACTTTTATAAATACTAACAAATTTTAAGATTAATTTAAAACAATAGTTAGAAAAAAATAATTTCTTTTATTAATATAAGTGATAGATATAATAATAGTGGAATATATAAATAAAAGTAAATATTATAAAATAATATTTTTTATAACTTATATCTATAAAATTATATCGAAATTAGTTAACCATTTCCAGAGACATGTTTTGAGTGATTAAATAACCATTTAATTATTATAAAATAATAATTTTATATACACTTTATTATATTTAAATTAAGTATAATTACATATTAATTTCAATTATAAATATTAATATTTTGAATATATTATAATAGATAAAACATGGCTAGTTTAATTACTTTTTGCATTTTACCATATATGATTACATTAAATATTATATTTTAAAAAATTTTACTTTAGATCCGTTCAATTCCAGTTGAACGTTAATTAAACTTTTGACCTCCGATTCTTTATAAATTTTCGGTTCAGTGTCTAGACGGATTTGACAACAATGCTTTTATCGCGAAAGATCTGCTCCGATGCCATACCGTTAATTAACAGATACTTTACTGAACTTCACTCTCTATTGAGTGATCCAATCCAACTACCGTTGGACTTGGACCCACAGGAAATTCTACGGTTCTGATGTGTTTAGTGATGCTCTGCTTTATACAGGATTTAATCCCCGACATGCGCGGTTTCAGAGTTTCAACACGAAAACCGCGATCAATTTCTCTCTCTAGAAATTAAAATTAGCCCTACCTAAAGAATTGAGATTATTTTTTCATATTTTTTCTTACAAATTAAGGCCTGGTTTTCTTATCAAAACCAGGTCCTAATCCCATTATAGATTTTCTCTTCAATTAATTTTAGTTTTGTTTTTCTGCATTTTTCATATTGAGAAGATCGGAAGGGTTCTTTGAGCTGATTCTTCGACAATGAACGACCTTTTATCAGTAAATTTCTCCCTATTTGTGCTTTGAATTTTTATTGATTTTGTTTTTTTTTTTATTGGTTTGTCTTGATCTGAGTGAATCTTTTTTCATTTTGATTGTGATAGCTGTCCCAGTTGGATCCGTTACCTTTACCCTAAGGAATTGATTTTAGTATTCTTGTTGGTTTAAAAAAAAGTTCGTAAATTGTTTTGTTTGGTGGCTGAGAAAGAGCAGGAGCTGTGAAAAACGGGAAAAAAAAATCCTTACTTTTTAATCATGGATTCGATGTTTGGGACACTTGGAAACCAAATTCAAAAGTGAAGCTTTTCAAAGAATAAAACTATCATGTGTTGATATTGAAGACAGAATCTATTGCTTGCATTAATTAGTCTTGTCTTCTTAGTTTATAAGGATCTTGAGGCTATACTGCTGACAGTTTGGCGGTTTATTTCTTTAATCGATACTGGAAACCATAGTGCCTATAAATATATTACTTTATTGTGTTTTAAGCTTTTCTACTTCATTGAAGTTAGTTTACTGTTCGTGATTACATTGCTCGGTCTTTTGTATCAACGTGTTGCTGTTGTTGTAATGATAGATTACTCCCATTAATCATTTTTGTTAGTGGAGCTCGAGTATCAAAAATCCTAAGAAATGTTTTAAACCCATGAAAAGCTAGTTTTCTGTTTGAATTTGTTCTTTTATTTGCTATTAGAAAAAAGGTTAATATTTCCAGAACGGTAATTGTTTAGTATCCTTGTTTTGTTATCATCATGTGTTTACAAGGTTTCAACGATAAAATACAGCATTTAGAGTCAGAGAGTTATGTCTAGATTGAGTTGGTTTATCTGTAATAATTTGATTAATTTTGCAGGAATCCTTTGAGATCCCTCGTGGTCAGGGTTCTAGGGGTGGAGATATTGAGATGGGAATGAGTTCTGGAGATTTGGGCTTGGAAATTTTTTTCAAAAAGGTGCTTCATATATATTTTTTTTCTCTTTCTTTGTTTTGCATTGGTCGTTCCATTGTTACCTGATGCAATGATTAATCTGTGTGTAAACTCCTATTTTATATTATGTCATCGTCATCATAAGTCTAGTATGCAATGATTAATCTGTGTGTAAACTCCTATTTTATATTATGCCATCGTCATCATAAGTCTAGTATCCACTATATTACATTTCATTCTTTCACAGGTTCAAGACATTGAGAAGCAAAATGAGAAGCTGGACAAGCTACTTAGAAAGCTCCAGGTATAAGCTTTTTTTCCCTTCAGCTCTTCTGATTTCGTTGGTCCTAGTTTCTATGATAGATTCTTTCCATTTATCAGTATGTCCATATTCCACACTTGCAGCCAGCATTCCTTGTTGCCAAATCCTAAAAATGGTAGCTTGAACTATAAAATAATAATGACCATTCAGGCTGCATATTCAGACACACTTGGACTGCTGTTGAAGAAATCTTATTATGTACTCTAAGGCATTTTCAATTTAAAGTCCTCTTAGATATAAGCAATGTCTATCATCATACTTATGAACAGAGTTGTCAGAATAACACCTCTAATGACCACAAAATCAGTGCAAATTGTGAACTTGTTACCATTCTCTTTCAAATTTTGCTTGCAGGATGCACATGAAGAGACAAAGGCTGTGACTAAAGCTCCTGCCATGAAAGGTTGTCCCCAGCTTTCATTTCCATTGCTCTTTTTGGTACAAAAATTCCTTTTTTTAAGATGTCGATAACTGTGTGTGGATTTAAATGGGCAATGCTGAAGAAAATAATAGAATGACATTAAATATGATAAAAAAATTGCAAGGTTCTTGACATGGAATTAAAATTTCCCTGAGTTTGGATTGAATTGGCTAGAAAACTTGAATAACACGCAATTATGGGAATTCAGTAGCATATTATGAATTTAGGAGAATAAATCATCAACATATTGCAAGAAATTTGAATGCAGTTTTAAAACTTAGGCTAGGCAAACTGACACAGTTTTAAGACTTAGATCAGACTCATGCTGTCTCCAAATATAAAAAGGACAAATCGACATCTAACTATTAGCTGTCAATTTGCAATATATGTTTAGTTTAGTAAATGAATTCATTAAGATTATCCTTGGATCTTTTCTTTTTCACTATATCTCAGCTCATGTAAGCCTTAATCCCAGCCTAGGTGTTGTCAGTTATATGGATTCGTTTCCTCCATTCACTTTAGGGTGCATTTTTTAGAAAGATCTGCAGTCACAAAATTGTTCTCACTACTAGCATCAATATGATCTGCCACTCACCCTTCAACTTTTTGATTCATATAATTCAATGTGGTTGATCTTCTGTATTGGTGCATTTACTGGTCTGGAGTACAAATCAAAACCATGTAAATTTCCCTCTGCCAAGCTTCTGCAGGATTGGTGCCACAGCCACATTCCTTGCAATGATTTTGTTCCTATCTTTCCATCCTTACATCTTCTCAATCCCTCCTTGTTTTCTCATTTCTGGCACACCAATCTTATTTGCACGAACAATAAGCTAGCCTTTGATTCATGCTAGTTCATGATTCATTTTCCTCCTTGCTTCTCTCTTCGTTGGCAAAGTTTTGATATTTTTTTCCATGTTTATTATATTATTTATCTGCATCCCTATGGACCTTGATTTTTTATTGTTGGTATGTCTACAGCAATCAAACAGCGAATGGAGAAAGACGTTGATGAAGTTGGAAAAGTTGCCCGTTCAGTAAAGTCAAAAATTGAGGAACTCGATAGAGAGGTAAACACTCATCAGGTTTGTTCATTGATTTTCATTCTATTGATGGCTAACAGCATTTCCATTGTGGTCCAGAATTTAGCGAATAGGCAGAAGCCAGGATGTGGAAAAGGAACAGGTGTAGATCGATCAAGAACCTCAACAACTATGTAACCTACTTCCCTATTTCAATAATTTTGTCCTATTCTTATGAACTATGCTAATATTTGTATACCACAACATTACTTTGTCAAATATATCTATTAATGTAGTTAATGCTCATCAATAAGTTCAAAATTCTTAAGGCAAATTTAGCATAGTAATGTTTATTTTGGGATGTAAGAAATACACACACGTTCTTAGCCCAAATTAATTACCTCCTTTTCTAAACTATATTTTAGTAAAAATCTGAAGTATATCTATGTAAGAGTTATTTTCTACATGTATTCTCTGATTTCTCTTTTGCTTGTTATGCGAGGGGTTCACATTCTTTTGCCTGACACTTGAGAAGTTTCCTATAAATACAAATTTAATTGAGACCTGAGAAAAAGAATGTTATTGTTGGTTCCATTGTACTTTCTGCAGACTGCAGTTTGAATGCATTTATAAGAGGGCAAGTAAATATTACTCTTGCAGTTCTATTAATTATTAAGTCACTTTTATGAAATAATAATCCTAATATTGGTTGTAATAGGATTTCATATTTGATCACAAAACCAGAATCTGATTTTATTATGGCATTATTTTTCAGGGCCTTGAAAAAGAAGTTGAAAGACAAGATGGGTGAATTTCAGGTAGAAATATACACGAATACATGCTTATCTGAATGCGAGTCTTGTAATACTACACCTATTTGTTGGTTCAATTTTGTGAGACGTGTAAATTTTGTGCAGAATTTGAGGGAAAGTATCCAACAAGAGTATCGGGAGGTTGTTGAGAGGCGTGTTTTTACAGGTTTGAACTTGTTTTACATATATCATTTGTATGTTTACTGAATGATGATATTTTATAATCCATGATGCATGTTAATTTTTCTATTTCTTGGTCTCCTTGATGTTCAGTGACTGGCACAAGAGCGGATGAAGAGGTGAATATCTTATGAACTCGAACATCGCTAGCAAATTAATTTTTTTTCCTTTTTCATGTCAATCGTATCAAGAGTAGGGTATCCTGTGGTTTCTGTCTGAACTCTTACCTCTACTGATCAGTTGAGTTGGCCTGGAGGAGGCCATTGACTCCATATTTCCTTAAGCTCATTCTTTGATTATACAACAATGTACAGACAATTGACAGATTGATTGAAACTGGAGACAGTGAACAAATTTTCCAGAAAGCAATTCAGGAGCAAGGGCGTGGGCAGGTTTGTTTCTCTTTTCTTCCCTAGCGACTTGTTTGTGATTTTCTTTTGCATTGGTCTTAAATTTAGAATATTTGGAAGAAAAAAAGTCTCGACTTTCTTAAATAAAAATTCTTTTTATTAGGAGAAATCTTCTGGTGTATAAAACAACTCAGATGAGGTTTTCATGGAACCCTAAAGCCACAGTGAGTGGAATACTATATACACTCTTAGGTATTTTTCAAACATATACTCTTTTTTTCTTCACTTTCCTTCCATCCTTTTCAGCGCTTTTAGTTTGTTTAAGGGAATCTTTGAGTGGAACCCCTGTAATCTCAGATCAGTTTTAGTGATGCAGGAACTTTTATAATCCTAGAATATGATAGGTAAAAATATTAGTTATGTTTTGTCAAAGATGGAAAAGAGTAAAAGCAAAAAAGAACAGAATAAAAATATGGAAGATTTATTCCAATAGACAATTTTACCACCCCCTCCTCTCGCTAAGCATTGCTGAGAATGATATTTGACTAGAGGTTTTGAATTCAATCTATCCCCTCTTTTCTCTTTTTATTCACCTTTGTGTTTTTCTTTCTTTTCCATGGCTGTACTTGTGTTTTAATGTGCACTGTGATGAAGAGAGAGAGTAAGAGAAGACAGAGAATTTAAAAATTAAATTTGTTAATATTAAATTATCTTTTCTCCTTTCTTTAGTTTGTAAATGTTGTATTTATTTATTTTTCAATTCTTTGCCCCTTACATTTGCTAAATGATTGATAGACTTTTACATTTAAATGCTATCTATTGTTAGAATTTTACCAGGGACTATTTAAATGCTAGGTTTTCTATCGACACTTTAGTGTTTTGTTTTTTTTGTTTTTTTTTTTTTTTTTTCTGTAGTTATTTCTTAGTTTGTTATATTCCTCCTGGGAAAAGTAATAAATTTTAGGATGTTTTAGTTATACTACTTTGGATATGACTTCTGATTTAGATGAAGGTCAAATAATTATACAAGTGTTAATTTCATTTTTGTATTGAGTTTTGCAGATAATGGATACTTTGGCAGAAATTCAAGAGCGCCATGATGCTGTTAGAGATTTGGAGAGGAAACTTCTGGAACTACAACAGGTATCTTATGTTTTCTTTTTTGCACTGAATAGTGAATATTATTTTTCTAATCCATCAATATTGCTGCTATTTTCATTTCAGTGTTTAAATATAAGATGCAAGCATGTAGTTATACACTGAGGCCCTGTTTAGCATTGCGTTTGGAACAAACTTTTTTCGGGAAAAATTTTGTATTTTTAACTTTTTTTGAATTTTGAAAATTGCTTTTAGCAGAAACAAATAAATAGATGTATTTTCCAAAAGTAGGTTTGGAAAAAACAATTTATAAAAAATTAAAAAAATCGGTCAATTAAATAAAAAAAATTCAAAATCTGCTTTCGAGACTCTCAACAGTAGGTGAATTTCACCCACGGTCCTCCAATTATATAACTCGTAACAACTCGATACCTGAAAGATTATTTGTAACACAAAGGTATCTTTATTATCTTACTCGTAACAACTCGATAACTGAAAGATTATTTGTAACACAAAGGTACCTCAATTATGTAAATTGTAATAATTCAGTACTTTAAAAATTATTTGTAACATAAAAATACTTCAACTTTTATTTTGTAACTAAATAGTACTTATGTATTCAACTATTAGGGTTCATTTAGCATTGTGTTTAGAAAAACGTTTTTTGGAAAAAAAAAATTTGGATTTTTAACTTTTTTGAGTTTTGAAAACTATTTTTGGTCAATACATATAAATAGATATTTTTTCCAGAAATATATTTGAAAAAAAAATAATTCATAAAAATTAAAAAAAAATTAGTCAATTAAATTAAAAAATAAAATAAAATCTGCTTTTGGAACCCTTAACAGTTTTCTCAAACACCGCTTAGTCTCTTTAACAGAAGTATAACATGAAATGTTCAGATAAATTTTAATAAAGACAAAATTAGTTATAATACATAGTCAGTAAAATTGAAATTTATCTGATGTGAATATTACATCTAATTTTATTTTTGTTAAAATTTATTTGATGTGGAGATTTTATATCACACTTATGTTAGAAAGATTAACATTCAAATACGGAAGTACTATTTAGTTACAAAATAAAAGTTGAGGTACTTTTGTGTTACAAATAATGTTTAAGGTGCTGAGTTGTTACAATTTACATAATTGAGTACCTTTATGTTACAAATAATTTTTCAGGTACTGAGTTTTTACGAGTTATATAATTGGAAAACCGTGGGTGAAATTCACCCATCAACAGCAATCTCAAACATCCCTTGAATGGTAAAGGGATTTCCTTATAGTTGATGATCATAAACATGCTTGAACCATTTCACAAAGCATGAGTTTAAATGGCTAAAATATCCATGTATATAATGATGTGAAACAGTATCATACTTCTAAAGATGGGAAGAATCAGTACTTCTACAGTAACTGGAACCTAATGCCAAGCAGCAAAATTTTCCTCTCCCCTCTCTCTGAACTCCCATCTTGGTTTGGCAATCAACATATAATACTTGCTAAGAGTGGACTATGGATTGATGGCACTTTGTAAGGTCATGGCAAAAATTTTGAGCTTGCAATTTAATTTTTGTAGGTTCAGGCCTAAGAACGGCTACTTCATGTATTTCTTTACAGTGGGAAAGGAAAAATTTAATGTATAATGCTGAAGGATATCTTCCAAGTTCTGGTCTGATGGCCTGTTTCTATGCGACATTTGACAAGTAGTTGTTCTTCTAAGACATAGTAAGAATTGCAGAGGGGGGGAGGGTTCTATGTGCACTTTTTTTTTCAAATGCATGTGGCACACAAGCTTTTAATTGGAGCATTTGCGCCTTTTGTTCCACTGTAGGACGGATATTGTTGAAAGGAATCATTTTTGCAAAAATTGTTCAACCGGAAGTCTCTTCATTAAACATCCAGCATAGGAGAACAATCCTGGTGGATGTTTTGGGATCCATGCATGCATATTTGCCCAAATTGAAAGACCTAAATAAAGAAAAATATGAGAAAAGAGAGAATAATTAGGATTTGCTTTTTTAATTTTCTTGTCTTGTGCAGGTATTTCTTGATATGGCAGTTTTGGTAGATGCACAAGGGGAAATGCTCGACAACATAGAATCACAGGTAATTGAATTCCATTCCTTAAGCAAGAAAAGTACGAATGAATGTTTAGAAACATGTCCATACTAATCATAGGTAAACAGGTGGGAAATAATAGTTAGAATACTAGAGCCTGTGAAGTAGATCGTCTGCAGTAGAGCTCACGCTTTGATATCCTGTTTTTTAGGTTTCAAGCGCAGTAGACCATGTGCAGACAGGGAATACTGCTCTCCAAAAGGCGAAGAAGTTGCAAAGAAATTCCCGGAAATGGATGTGTATTGCTATCATCATCCTTCTTATAATTGTCGTAATCATCGTTGTTGCTGTGATCAAGCCATGGAGTAACAACAAGGGTGCCTAGTGTCTACGGTGTTATATATATATGAACGAGTTGTTTATCAACCTTTGAGCATATTCCGGCTGTCTTTTGATTTGCAGTTTAAGTTTATGAATTGAGCACCTGTCCCTAAATTACATGACAAAATTTGTTTGGGTTTCTACCACTTTATGACTATGTATAATATTCTTTTATATACACAAAATAAAGCTCCTTTTTGCTTGATTGCCAAAAGAATCATGTTCTGTTCTTCGAGATTTCTTGCCAAGGTCGTGCAAGGAATTCTAAAATTCCTGGTGACAAATGTTCAAACTGAAAGCTAACTTCACTGGTGATTAATATCTCACTGTTTCTTTTTTTTTTTTTCTCCCTGTCAAGGCTCACTGGAATGTTGGTAGAATGAGGATTCATTCTATTACATCTTAGTGGCAACATTGCGTGCTTAAGGAGACAGGCTTAAAGGTTGAGCTGCAATAGATTCAATAAAAACTGTTTTTCTTTTCTCAGATAGAAAAATAATATTCAGAGTGAATTGATTAAGAGTACGGTATAATAGTTTTATATTATGAATTCTAATTTTACGGTTAGAATCCATTATCATTATTTATAGGGCGAGATTGCTACTCTCATCGTGCAGGCGTAGCCTCACCATAGAACCAGCATAATTCTGAAAAAACAAGTACCAGGTTACAGGTTACACTCTGTGATACACCATCTTTTTTAGCTGCGTTGAATTTGCTATATCAATATTGGTAGCCACTGTTATAGTCATCCAATCAACCAATCAAATGATATTATAACCTTAAACTTTTTCATTAATTGATTTTCTTTCGAAGCAACTTTACACTCGCCCAAAAAGTTGGGTTACAGGGAAAAAACAAATCAGCAAAAAATCCAGTGGAACTGAAAGCTTCCAATCTCTCCATCTAACATCTTTGATGATATATGCTTTGCATCAATTTCAGGTTGCAATCAGCTGGTTTAAAACTGCATCAGTCATCTCATTGCAGTGGCATTCAAAGAAAACTTGTATGAAGGTGTATTTTGCCCTTCTCGGAACTGAAGGTGTCCTCAAGTTTACTTCGAAAGAATGAATTTTAATTTTATTTCCCTCAACTGACTGCGCGTTGGAGCTCTGACACAATGATTTTGGATTTCCACCTCATTTCCAAAATTTCTCCAAGATCTTGCCAAAAGGCGAACACCAGTTTCTCAATTAAGCTCATATCTATTCACAGATCTAGTCATTGGGGTCCCACTCATCATCCTGATCCATAGGTAGAGTTGAACTACTTTTACCACCATTGTCGTCAGATTCTTGAACCATGTCAGTCTCATAATCAGACTCACCATCATCATTTTCACCTCCTGCCCCTATCGACTCCAGGGAAATCGTTTCTTGTCCACGATGCATCCATTCTGGGCATTCATCCTCACCTCCATAAAAATATTGGCCATCCTTACCCTCTACTGGAGTACGAAATTCAGCAGACGAAATTCTACAAGAGCATTCGGGGAGGGGATGTGACAGAAATGAAATAGGTTTTGAAAAAAGGGATTGCCTGATCAGGCCATCTTCATTCAAGCTCTTGTTGAGATGCTTCCTCACTTGAAGTGTCCAATTATGCTTGGGATGATACATATTGTCATGGATAATGTTGAACAAATTTGCAAGAACTTTCCTGTTTGAAGAAACATGGTTCCGTACAGAATTAAACAGATATCATAATTAATGAGGTTAATAAGAGTAGATAAAATTAAGTAAAAAGGAAAACAAAAGAGAAACAAAAAGAAAGGTAATACTGCAAATACATATGATGCAAACATGTAATTTTTGTTCTAGCAATCTAGATATATCTACGTTATTCTATATGACAACACCCACACTCTGCACAATGCTATAACAAATAGTGAGTGTTAATGAGTGTCGACACTATTCATGAAGATGATACTATGTTTAGAATTAACTAAAAATTGATGAGTAGAAAAAGAACTTGTGCAAAAAGAGAATCCATCCTAACATATTCAAACAGATAGCAAAGTCAAATGAACAATTTAGTTAATCCATGAAAATCAATTGGCTTAGTGGTAGTTTGTATATTTCCAAAATGTACCATTGTGTATATGGTGATTCAACTGTATTATAACGCACACTTTGAACACTTCTAACCAATTCAAAATTCATAATAGCAGTTTCATTTCCATTTACCTGTCTGGTCGATATGTTCTAGCAGCAGCACTCTCATATATCCTTTGTCCCATTACCAAGCTTGAGAAATCTGGCCATCCACTTCCATCATTATTATAACCCGGAAAGAATGCATCCGCTTCGACAGATACAATGTAATCAAGAGAATCCCAGAGTAAACTGTGTGCTTGACTCCTCAGATCCATTGGTGAAGGGTCCGGTTCAGCATCAGTCTCAGTGATCCAACCATACCAGCCTTCTTTCTCATGCAGATAAATGGGTCTGTCTGGAGGTGGGGGAAGAGGACGAGGACGAGGACCAGCCCTCTTCCATTCTTCTTTGAGCTGTTTCTCACTTTTGAGAGGTGGTAATTTAAAAGAGTCTAGAGGAAGAGGTGCCTCAGGACCAACCAAGTCAGATAACTCTCGTTTGCTGCAAACTGAAGTGCGATCCAACACATTAGAAAACATAGCACGAAGAGGGATCAGAAGACGTTGACCACCAAAAGTTTCAGAACCCGCCACATAAATTGTTGTGTTGGGAGGGTAGCCCATTGCTCGAAGGAGAAGTCCAATCTGCATTATTTTCAAAGTTAGTCAGAGCATAAACAACTTTTTGCTGTTCATTCACAAAATAACAACTTCATTGATAATTTATAAATCTTGCCTTCCAACTCTTATTGTTAGGTATCATTATGATAACATGAACTGAAAGTTAATAGATGGTTAGTTTCTGTTATTAGTTCAGTGTAGCTACCTTAGCTGGCAAAGTCGTTAAGAGGCAGTTATTCTGTTAGTCATAACCAGCAAGAAATGAGCTGAAAGTTATGAGATGTATCAGTGACATTGTATAAGGCATATGAAGAATAATTCAACACAACTTACTTTATCTATCTCTGTCTCTCACTTCTTGTGTTTGGGCAAGTGAGAAGGAGCAGAGAAAGGGGAAATAGAAAGAAAGAGGAGGAGATTTAGAGGAAAAGAGTGAATCAAAATTAGAAAGGGAGAGATGGTAGAGAAAGAAGAAGAGAGGGAAAAGAATGAATCAAAATTAGAAATGGAGAGATGGTAGAGAAAGAAGAAGAGAGGGAAAAGAGTGAATCAAAATTAGAAAGGGAGAGATGGTAGAGAAAGAAGAAGAGTGATATATAGATAGAGTGTAAATCATAGTGAATTATTCTTCCTATCCTTTAACAATGCCATCAATTCATTTATAGTTTTCAGCTTATTAGTTGCTAGCCATTATTAATGCCCCCCTACAATGCACAGACACGGCTCCTGGAGAAAGAAATAGAGTGTCCGATACAAGAACACGCCACGTGGCGTTGACTGAAAACGAAGTCAACGCCCCAGACACAGCAAGGACACGAATGAGACACGGCTGAGGCTGTTGAGCTATTTTTTTGGACCCATTTTTAAGTCCAAATATGGTTTGGCCTAATTTATCCCAACCCATCAAGTGCAGCCCAAGGACCCTAACCCTAATATATGTCTTCCTTTCCTTCTAACCTACACAAGACAACAGAACGAAATTGAAATCAAGAAAGAAAGAGCGATTGGAGCTGCCGATCATCTGGAGAATATTGCCAACAGTTTGGACCTTCAGCCGCGCCCCCTATAGCGCCACTGAGGTAAGCATGGCTCTCTTCCTAGCTGAAATGGCATGGCATTCGATTCTTTATCATTCTTCTATGCCCCAACCCTCGGGCCCCTAATCACTACCTGGAATAGATTTAAGTTTTTTCTTTGTTGATTGGTTTCTCCCTGGAACAAATTGAAGTTGCTGGCTTTGTTACCATTAGAATCTGATACAAAAAACAAGGAAAAATTTGGGAAAGTGTTGGGTTGGTGTATGACATTTATTTCTTTGTTGTATGGAGGATTTGGGGTTTTGGAATACTTTGCTTTTGGTGAACAAACCAAAGATATAATCACTACCAACTTGGGACCTAGATTAATGAGTAATCTAGTTCAATTAGTGTTACATGCCAAATTTATATGAAGGATGGGTGGAAAATTAAATAGAAGCCATAGATGATAATCTGGAAAAAAAAAAAAAAGATAAATCATAAAGATAAAATAAGAATACAATAAATCGATTCCATATTTAGCTCATACAGACATTTTTTTAATTAAAATTTTAAATTATTGATAATTAATTTAATTTTAGATATTAAATAAGTTTACATTTTATTGATAATTCATTTGTGATTTTGTTAGATGTTAAATAAGATTGCATTTATATTGTTAACTAAGTTTACAATTTTACATTTTTGAAACTATTGTTGTTTTTGTTTAGTTGTTCTTGAAGGTTGCTAATTACTTTTTTGTTTAGTTAAAAGTTGAAAAAAATATTGATAATTAGTAGTAACACTGAGCCTTCAAATGATCAACAAAATACTCAAGATGACAATGCTCCATTATGGAGGTACGTCACGAAAGCAACGAAATTGGCTAAGGGGGGGTGGAAATATTGCTTTTCAATGTAATTTATGTGGACAAACATATAGAGGGATATATTATAGAGTCAAGGCTCACTTGTTGAAAATTAAAAGGGTTGAGATTGCATCTTGTACTAAAGTAACAAATGAAAATTTAGTTGAAATGCGAAGGATGATGGAGGAAGCTGAAAATAGGGTGAAACAGTCTATTCCAAAGCAAGTCCTTTTACCCACATCAAGCACTGCAACATCTAATTTTGTGAATTCCTCTACAAGTGGTAGTTGTAGTAGTGCTGGTTACCATTGATTGCCAACTCCATCAATTGATCCAAAAAGGAGGAAGGGAGCTATTGGAACAATTGAGAAGACATTCAATATAGGTGCACGTGAAATAGTTGATGGTGAGAAAGCTAGGATGTTTTACACTGGGGGGTTGTCCTTTCACTTTGCTCGAAATCCTTATTATGTTCGAGCCTTTAAAAGTGCAAGTCAACTTCCAGGTTATGTCCCATCAGGCTATAATGCACTAAGAACTACATTATTGCAGAAGGAGAAGAATAATATTGAGAATCTCTTAGAACCAATCAAGAAGACTTGGAGTGAGCATTTGCAGTGATGGATGGTCAAATGCTCAAAGAAGGCCACTTATTAACATCATGGCAGTTTCAGAAGGTGGCCTAATGTGTAAACTGTGAAGGAGAAACAAAGGACAAGTACTTTATTGTTGATCTGTTTATTAGCACTATACAAGAGAATGGTCCTCAGAAAGTAGTTCAAGTTATAACTAATAAGGTTGCAACTTGCAAAGCAGCAGAACATATTGTGGAAGCAAAGTTTCGACATATATTTTGGACCCCTTGTGTGGTTCATACTCTAAATCTTGCTTTAAAGAATATATGTGCACCATCAACTCACCTAAGATACGATGACGTGATGGAACAATGTGGTTTGGATCTCTCGGGTTTAAAGTGATGCCTCTTTCATCAAGAATTTCATTATGAATCATGCAATGAGATTATCAATGTTTAACTATCATTGCAAGTTGAAGTTACTTTCAGTGGTTGATACACGTTTTGCTTCAACTATTGTTATGCTTAAACTATTTAAGACAATAAAAAGAGGTTTAGAGCAATTAGTGATAAGTGAAGAAGATGCGGTGAAAGCTAAAGAAGTAAAGGATAAAATCCTAAATGATGACTTTTGGATGGACATTTATTATATCCTTAGCTTTACAACTCCCATATATGAAATGCTTCGATTAGCTAACACTGACAGACCTTGCCTTCATAATGTTTATGAGTGGTGGGATTCAATGATTGAAAAAGCAAAAAAATCTCACAGAAAATTCAAGGTATAATTAAGATTTATCATTCAAATGTTTGAGTTTTGATTGAAAGTTCTTATTATATTTGAACTTGTATGAATTGTTGCATAATTATACTTGCAGGTTTTTTGATGGTGTGAATGAAATCTTGGTGGAAAGATGGACTAAAAGCTACACACCTTTACCTTGCTTAGCTTATTCCTTAAATCCAAGGTAATCTTAAGAGTTTAAATTGTAGACTTTAATGATTTAAGTGTAAATGATATTCAAAACTCAACTTGTAGGTATTATAGTCAACAATGGCTCGAAGAGTCTCCTGATCATGTTCCACCACATCGAGATATGGAAGTAGTAAGAGAAAGAAAAAAGTGTTTTGAGAGATACTTTTCAAATGAAATTGATAGGATGCGAGTGAATGAGTATGCTGCTTTTTCTGCATGTTTTGATGATTTTTCTAGCAGTGATTCTATCAATGATAGGTGGTATATGAGTCATGTTAAATGGTGGGTTGTTCATGGAACTTCTGCACCAATGCTTCAATCTATAGCAATGAAATTACTAAGCCAACCTTGTTCATCCTCATGTTGTGAAAGAAATTAGAGCACATACAATTTCATTCACACCATGAAGAGAAATAAGTTGACACCATAAAGAGCTGAAGACTGAGTTTATATCCATAACAATCTTCGACTTCTGTCAAGGAGATCTCCAAACTATAAAGAGGGTGAATCCAAGATGTGGGACATTGGAGGAGATGGTTTTGACTCTATGAATATAGAGAATGCTGGAATTCTTGAGGTTGTAGATCTTTCTCTTGATGAACCTAAATTGGAGGCCATTTTATTTGATTCAGAAGAGAATGCAAGTCTCTAGCTTTTGTATTAGTTATGTTTAATCTTTATGTTTACTTTAAATATTTGTAAAGATAATATTTTGAACACTTGGTTTTTATTTATGTGAATTATTTTTAAGGATAATATTTGTAAGAATAATTATTTTTTTATCGTTTTATTATGCGTGTCTTTGTCGTTCTGTGTCCTAGTTTTTTGAAATTTGCCGTGTCTCCGTGTCCTGCCATATCGTGTCCTTGTGTCCGTGCTTCTTAGATTTTAAGAACATAGAAAAACATCCACATGCATTTAAGAGGACCTGAAAAGTAGCATCAGGCCCTTGAGTCCACCAACTAGCACATCCATCAAATTGTTCAGTTAAAATGTTATTTTGCGCCTGTAATCAAAACAAAACAAAGTTAGCTTCCAATGTTAGAGAATACCATGTTGCATAAGAAATTCTTAACGAACACTGGTCAAGAAAAGCATAAACAATTTTTACATGAACCTAGAACAAATAATAAGGAAAAAAAAAAGGCGTTGATGCTTAGTGCACAACTACAAATATGAGCTAATTAAAATAACTTCTCTTGATTGTTATGGAAAGGAAAAAATACAGCTAAAGCAGCAAAGCACATTGAGATTTGTTTCTAACATCTAAAATAAAATAAAAACCTTGATCAAGCAGGTCTGTGCTGGTTTTGACACTAACCTTGTAAACTGCAAAGTTCTCGCCACACCTTGAATCAATAACAGTAACAGTTCCTTCTGGTATGAGGCCATGCTGTGTAAATGGCCACCAGAAAACATCTTTTGCCTTCTTTGGCATTTCATTCAATCTCTGTATTCTTTCGGAAAAAGCCGACAGTATTATCCCTTTCAAAGAATTAAATACTTCACCAGCATCAGCAAACCATTCCACCAGGTCATTTGACATATCTTGTGGAATAGGTGGCAGCAAAATTACAGGCACCCTAGACCAATGTAAAAGAGGGGAGGAAAAAAGGCTTAGCTAATAAAGATGATAGTGATACAATAATTATTTACAATGAGTAACAAATGCCAAAGGCACGGGAAATTGGGGAAGAGAAATATCATAATTCTGCAAATAATTGCTTAAAAAAAAACACTAAAAGAAGAAAAATTATCTTCATTACCTATTTCTCAAATAGGACAGTAATGGCAACTCATTAACAAGGCCATGATCTTCAACAACAACAGCAACAATATCATAACCTCGACATCTTAAACTTTCATAAGCAGAAATGGTTCCAGAAATACCACCTAGCCGCCCATCTCCTACAAGAACTCCAGGGAAGCGGAAAGGTCTGCGAGCACATTTGAGGAAGAAATTTGTAAAGGAAATGAATGGGATTATAATTCCTGCTCTATATATGCAGCAATTTATTGATACTCTAGTGTCCACGAAGACATAACTTCTGCTATTTCCAAGTATAACTATTGAAATGGGAAATTTTGCTTCCAAGATACTTTGGCAAAGCTTCCATTTGATATCTTCCAAAGAAGAAAAAGACTTGAACTTTCTAATAAAACTTCCCTTCCAAGATTACTAAGGTGCAATTAGCTTGAAAGGAAAAAGACTAAGAAAAATTAAAATTACTCAAAAGAAAGGATGATCAGTTACCGGTACAAATCACACTGTAAGGTTCCTGAAGGACCGGGGCTGGCAACCCCTCCAGCAGTCTCAATCACACAAAAAGCGCTCAATTTCTCATTTTTACTCTCAACTTCCAACTCATTTCTCAAGCACTGGCCCAACATCTCAACCAATGCAGAATCCTCCACAACTCCATTCTCCCTCTCCGCGGCCAAATGCGGCGAAACAGCATCCCTCCACGCATACAACGTCTTGCAAATTAACTCCAAAGCTACAGGTCCATCCTTTAAAATCGTGTTCCCCTCACGAAAATCCAAATTGTACATTCCAAATTCAGAGTGACTAGCCTCGAAATCTCCGCCAACGCTAGAGAGGGAATTGGCAGCAGGGAGAGAAGATTTGACAACGGAGTTAGAAGCGAGGAAAGTGAAAGGAGGATTGCGGCGAGAAGCAAGAGAGGAAAGTTTTGAAAATACGAAATGAGAATCAGAATCGGAGGGAAAGCCGGTTTGAACAGGTTTGAGGTAAAGGTATTTACGCCTTGTGGAGGCGGTGGAGTGCGGAGGTGAAGAGAGGAGGAAGGAAGAGGCGAGGCCAGTGGAGATGAGAGTTTTACCAAGGGAAGTATTGGAGCCCCAAATCATGAAAGTTGGATGAGAGAGTGGAATGTGGAGTGGCGATGAAGTGACAGTAGAAAACAGTTTGCAATGGGGTTGATGATGAAGGCGGCCGATAAAGCGGTGGTAGCGTAGGCGGAGGATGGAAGAGAGAAGCGGAAGCATGGTTAGAAGCAGAAACCCTAGAGCTGGGGGGAAGTGAATGAGAGAGTGATGTAACGGTTGAAGTAGGTATGAAATTTGAAATGGAAGAGTAACAGTCGTGGGGCGGCATTCTCATGGTTAACCTGCATTAGTATCAGCGGGATAATAAGGGCAACAAGGCTAAACCCATACGTAGTTACTTCCACCTTATTTGGCAATTTTCAATGGGGACTGGGGAGAGAGAAAATATGTTTTTTTTTTTTTTTCAATGGGATTTGGGATTTTTTTTTTCCTTAAGGAGAAAAATTGCTGTTATATTTTATATTGGAATAATATAAATAAAATAATAAAATATGTTTGGATACTTTGTTGTGAGGTGAAAAAATTATAACATTACATATTTATATTTTTTTATATTATGTTATAATATATTAAATATTTTACTATAATAATTAATAATAAAAAATAAATTTATCAATAATAATAATATTTTTCATCTAATCTCACGTATTTTCTCTCCATTTTAAAAAAAATAGATAATAGAAAATAAAATTTATTTTACATTATTTCCTTATTTTCTTTTCTTCCTTTTCAAATAAGATAAAGTAAAAATACTTATGTAGACTATGACAACTATATCATCTATAAACTAATCTAATCATTAAATGACATGTATATATATTGTGTTTACTTTAATCAATAGGAATAAAATAATTAAATGCATGTCAATAAGTGATTGACTTAGTATTTAGATGACACAGTAGATTTAATTTACCTAAGAATTTCTCATTATTTTATCTTTTTATTTTCTTTTTTCTCATATTTTTCTTCTATCCAATCACTTAAAGGTGGAAAATAAAAGTTATTTTCTCTTCCTCTTTATCATCCTTATTTCTCAAATAGAATAAAATAACAATACTTCTTTATCTTATCTCTTTATTTTCTTTTCGGCCTCATATTTCCTCACCTCTCAAATATAGGCTTAAGTTTTCTCTAAGCTGTAAAATTTTTGACACAACGAGCAAAATTGCAAACAGAAATCAATAGAAAAGGCCAATTAAAATTTTGGAAAAATATTAGAGTTTTGATAAAATTGTTGTTTCAAAGGCTACATTCATTGTATTCCATATTTTGATAATTCTAAAATCATGATTTAAGTGTTAGAATTTGTTATATCATTGCTTTAATTTCAGATTTTTATGTTAAAGAATTGAAAGTGAAAAACATATATTCAAAAAGAGACACATGTCCAACAAAGAGGTATATTAAGATATGAATATGAATGTAAAGTCAATATATTTTATGTCTAAAAGTGAAGTTCAGAGTATAAAAGTCTTAAAAATAAAATATTTTTTCATTAGTTAGAAAAGCTGTTTTCTAATGAGTATTCTAATTGGGTATTCTAATTGAGTATTTGACAGTTTTTTCACTACAAGACAAAATAATGGTTAGTTTTTTAAAAAATGAAAATTTGTTTCTACTGGCAACTCTATATATATATGTTTAAAGAACATTTTAGTTGTTGGAAAATCAAAGATTTTACAAGAAAAAAGAGTTTTATACTCCTTAAATCATTTTCCTTCCAATTGAGAATGAAAAAGAGTTTTACACTCATTAAATCATTTTCCTTCCAATTGAGTTTCATTATTAGATATTCTTCATCTTAACTATAGCTTTCCTTGTCAAATTTGTAATATAAGCTTGAGAGTGATTTATTTTTGTTATAGTTTGCAAGTTTGACTTAAAAACTTGAGTTTGAGGTTGTTTAGCACTTAGGTTGAAAGCTATTCAAGTATTTTCAAGTTTTACTTTGAAAAAACTTAAGATTGGATTTGAAAGTATAGACTATAAAAGTCTAGGGTTGTAATTGGCTTGATTCTTGCCCTTAAAAAGAATCCTTAATAGAGAGAAATTCTGAAGAATATGTCTTGAGGAGTAAATGTAGATAAGGGTGTTAAACTACTATAAATTCAATCGTGTCAAACAATTATCTCTTCTCCTATTCTCAAGTTGATATTATGATTTGTTGAAAATATTTTAAATCTTATTTTTATGTTAAAGGTGTTGAAAACTATTTTTTTTAAACACTCATTTTGTCCTTAAATTTGTTTGAAGTTTTTGTTGCAAATAAAAGAGGTGATTTATTTGACAAAAATTAAGTTTTGAGATTGAGAAACATTTAAAGTCACAAGATTTGATTTTGTGAGAAAGAAGTGTCACAGTGATAAATCTTTCTATACTAGAATACTGCTAGCATACTAATAGAATATTCAGAAATGTATGTGATTTTTATAAGAGGAAAAATTCTTTAAAACCTCAATTCACTCCCCCTCTTGAGCTATTTTGGAACCTACATTTGGTATTAGAGCCAAATTCTTTTTATATAAGATCTTGCAACCTTGGAGATCCAAAAATATGACATCTATCTCAAACAATGCAACTCCTTCTCTCATTGCCACTCCTTTTCGAGAATGACAATCCATCACACGTCCTCCTTTATTTTCTGGAAGTAATTACTCTTATTGGATTGTTAGAATATGTCATTTCTTGCAATCTAATGACTTAGATTGTTGAAAATCAATTTTGGAAGGCTATATACACCTAGCTAAAAAGGATTAAAGAAGAAAGAAGATAAAGGAAATGACCAAAGATGAGAAGCAAGCAGCAAGAGCAAACTCTAAGGCCATGAATTTTTTGTTTTATGGGCTGGATACAAATGAGTTCATCCAAGTATGGCACAACAAAGCAAATACGGAACAAAATTGAGTCAATTTATGAAAGAACTAAAGAGGTGAAACATTCAGAGGTTCATATGGTGTGTTGTGAATGCAATAAGCTTGGACATATTAAATCAAAGTGTCCTAAGTTATAACATAAAGGAAAGAAGCACAAAAAAAGAGATATGAACTCAACTTAGAGCAAAAGTGAAGAGACAAGCTCAAGTTCAATTGAATAAGAAGATACATAAACAACAATTGTGGTATTGATGGTTGATATCAAAGAAGTTAAAAAAACAGAGACATTGGACCTCAATTTCGATCAAGATTTAGAGATGAGTAATTCTGACTCTTCTAGTGATGATGATCTTTGGAGATGTTTTGAAGATTTGCATAATAAGTATGGAAAGTTGAAGAAAAAGTATATTGTTTTAGAAAACTCATATGCTGATTTGAAAATTATGCATGATGATTTTGTAATAGAAACTAAAAAGTGTATTGACAGTGAACTAAAAGCTGTCAATCTCTATAATGATGTTGCAAGAAAAAATGTTTTGTTGAATGAAGAAATTGAAAAAAAAAAATAAAGAGGTAGAAAAACTTATATATGATAAATGTGTATTAATTAAAGAGCTTAGATATTATAAACATACGATAAATATGTTTAGAAAAGATAAAAAGATTGTTGATAGTTTTGCTAGATATGTTAAAAATGATACACATTTTGATAAAAACATTTTTCATCATTTTCCTCACATTACATGTTTTTATTGCAACAAAAATAGTCATATATCTAAGTATTGTTATTTGAGAAATAATATGTGAAAAAGATATGGGTTATGAAAGAAACATATCAAAAAGTTAGAGAATTCATATTTGTCTACTAACCAACAAGGACCTATAGCAAAATGGGTACCAAATCAGCTTGATTTCTTACAGATTTACTAAAAAAGCAGCTCCAACATGATATGGTGATATTTGAATAGTAATTGCTCATAATGCATGATATTAGCTCAAAGCTACAAATAAAAGGAAAATATTACAAAGTTAGAACGATTCTTGATATGGATACTGTATATGATTTAAGTGAAATTTTAATTAATTGTGAATCTCTGCTGTGATAATTGTGTTTAAATTTAATATTTGATATTTTACATTTTATCCTTTATGTAGAAAGCATAAAATTTAAAATAGGGGCAAAATAGTCATTTAATCAATCAAGGCATTGTCATCTACATATCTACACTGCTAAATGTGTATACAGTAATTCGGAAAACAAAAATGCCTGAAGAGATTTAATTTTTGGAAAATCTAAGCTTTTTAGGTTCTAAAATGGTGGTAGTGCTTCAAAATTAATTATTTTACTTTTTCATCCACAAGTGTAAAGAGCAAAAATTTAAATATGAAGATAATTTTGCATTTTGATAGCCAAAACCTGCTGTGATTTTTTTTCAAACGGGTAGTTTCAATCCTACCTTCTGTGAAGTTTCATCCCAAAATTGTGAAAATCACTTGGAAATATAAAAACTCAGTCTGAAAAGTAATGTCAGTGTCTAAAAAGGTTTTTCAAATTTTAAATGCATTTTTTTGAAAAGGTAAAAAGTTGCATCTTCTTTCATCTAACTCTCTCAATTCAATCATCTGCACCTTCAACCTCTTTTAATCTCTTTCTTGTCTTTCACTGCCATATCTAAGGCCATCTCTTCCAAAAATTCATTTCAAAACCAAAAACCAAACTTCTCCATTATTGTTAAAACTAAAAGAAAAAGAGGAAGACCCATTTCCTAATCTCTCTACCTTCACCTGCGTCATACCCAGTACGGCAACTTATCTTGAGAAGTTCTTCGACTAGCGATGCCACTAGCTTCAAATTTATATTAGAACGAAGGCGAGACTGCAACCCATAACAGTGGGAGCTCTGATTCTCTATGAAAATGGGCAACGACCATTGATTCCTCCTCCTCCGACAGCTA
The DNA here is from genome assembly GCA_949630135.1 of Balakata baccata. Lineage (NCBI taxonomy): Eukaryota > Viridiplantae > Streptophyta > Magnoliopsida > Malpighiales > Euphorbiaceae > Balakata > Balakata baccata. The sequence goes on along the minus strand of CATIWF010008525.1, from coordinate 21,736 downwards.
GACTTCGATCAATAGCAGTGGTAAATTTGATTCACTCCGATGCTAATTCTTCAGTAAAATTTGAAACATTAGAGGGTGAACGAGGCTTAAATGTTGGTAATTCACAAAAGGAATGTAAAAAATGTGATATCCAGTTTGTCTCGGGTTGTCAAAAATCGCAATAAGAAGATGCTCAAGTTGATGATATCCAGGTATTAATTCTTCCTTCTTTACCTTGTAATTGCAAAAATTGTAGCTGCAATATTTTTTTAAGGAAATGCTCGTTGTGTGGAATTGGAATAGAAAACAAAGTTAGGAAAAATTACAGACTGAATAAGAAAATCTTTATATTGCATTGGTTAGAGAATTTTTAATTACTAAATGGTTGAGTTTGAGAAAAAAAAAATGGAAATTACTGTGTAAGAAAGTGATTCTAATGTAAAAATTGAAGCATTCTTTAGTGTTTTTAATTTTGTGCAAAAAATTGAGAAACATATGGCACTTGATTGTATAGATTTTGCTTGAACAGGTTATGCGATTTATATGTAAATATTGGACAGATTATGTGGATGCGTATCTGTGAACTTCAATGAATGTTGGATTTCTTATAAAGATTTGTGCTAATATTGGATAAATTATGTGGACTTGTTGCTTTGACATATTATTTGAATGGATTGTTATTGTATATGTTGGAGTATTTGGAAAATTGGATTTTCAAATGAAAATGATATGTTTAATATATATTCACATTAATATCGAGAATATTGACTAAAAAGTACGCATCTGAAACATGTTTAAGTTTGAAATGAGACATACTTGAGTTTGTGATATGTTTGAAATGGTGCATATAGTTGAAATCTGAAATTATATATTGGATGGATCAATGAAAGTGATTATGTTTAAGATTTGAATGATGATATGGTGGAATGGAATTTTGATAATTCTTTGTGATGCATATTGGATATTTGGGTTTGGACTAGTAATAAATTTGAGATTTGATTATGTAATTGTGCAAATTGTTCTGATATAGACTTTGGACTGATTTTATGAGAAGTTTATTTGGATATTTGAACTTAATATAAAATTATTATGTTTGTGATTGTCCAAGAATATGTTGAGAAATATTTTGTGATCGCAAACCCCCTTTAGATGTATGAAGATGAATAAGTACTTTTGTTGTTTGAACTTGTTAGTTTGGATACTTAATGTATATTAAAAAGCTATTACATGTTGGTTATTTGAAATGAAAAATGTCATGCAGTGATTGAATTTCCTGTATGCTGGTTATATTGGACAGATTATTGAACTTTTGAGTTGTAATACATTGATGATAAGTTAAATTTGCATAAGCTGTATATGTTGAACATGGATTAAATTGACTTAATTTTCTTATGATTATGATAATGAGAAATATTGTCGATAACAAGATGGGTTTATATAGTAAATATATTTAATATATGAATTTCTATGATTGATATGCTAAAATCAAATTGAATCTATGATTTGGATGTGCAAATAATGAGCTTATTTTAATTGCATACCATTTTATGATTGATGACAAAAAAAAAGAGAGAAAGATGTGAATTTTGATTATGATATATGATAAAAAAGAGGAGAAATATATTGAATTCTAACGAAATGCTTTTTGCATTATAAGTAGTATTTTGATAGAATTTAGATTCTAGTATTTAAAAGAAAATGCATATATTTTGTATAGGTTCTACTTCTGATATTGTATGATACTTTGATGAAATTTTATTTACACCCCTACGCATGGATTAAGGGAGAGATTTTTGTGAGCTAACATGTTATAAATTCTAAGTATCATAACCAAAGTTTTGTCATCATAAAAAAGGAGGAGAATGTTGGCTCAAATGCTACAATCCTTGTATCCCATATTTTGATGATTCTAAAACTATTATTTAAGTGTTAAAATTTGTTGTATTATTGCTTTAATTTCATATTTTAATGCCAAAGAATTAGAAGTGAAAGACATATTAAAGAAGAGACACATGTGCAACAAAGAGACATATTAGGATATGAATGTAAAGTCAATATGTTTTTATGTCTAAAAGTGAAGTTAAAAGTATAAAAATCTTAAAAATAAAATATTTTTAAATTTGTCAGAAAAGTTGTTTTCTAATGAGTATTCTAATCGAGTATTCTAATAGTATTATAATTGAATATATGATAGTTTTTTTACTAAAAGACAAAATAAAGGCTAATTCTTTGAAAAACGAAAATATGTTTTCATCGGCTAATTTTTCACTTCAAAACTATATATATATGTTTAAAGAACATTTTAGTTGTTGGAAAATCAAATATTTTACAAGAGAAAATATCTTTACACTTCTTAAACCTTTTTCCTTCTAATTGAGTTTCATTTTTAGATATTCTTCACCTTGACTCTAGCTTTTCTTGTCAAATTCATAATCTGAGTTTGAGAGTGATTTATTTTTGTTATAGTTTGCAAGTTTGGCTTAAAAACTTGAGTTAGGGGTTGTTTAGCACTTAGGTTTATAGCTATTCAAGTGTTTTCAAGTTTTACTTTGTAAAAATTTGAGTTTGGATTTCAGAGCATAGGTTAAAAATGTCCAAGACTGTAATTGACTTGATTTTTGCTCTTGAAAAGAATCATTAGTGGAAAGAAACTCTCAATAATATGTCTTGAGGAGTAGATGTAGGCAAATATACCGAACTACTATAAATTCAATTGTGTCAAGTTATTCTCTTTTCTTCTATTATCAAGTTGATATTATGATTTCTTAAAAACATTTTAAATATAATTTTTATGTTAAAAGATGTTGAAAAGCATTTTTTTAAAATACATATTTGTGCTTAAATTTATTTAAAGTTTTTGTTACAAATAAAAGATGTGATATATTTGACAAAAACTGTATTTTGAGGTTGAGAAACATAAGTCACAAGATTTGATTTTGCAAGAAAGAAGTTTCGAAGTAATGAATCTTCTCAAACTAGAATACTGCTAATATACTAATAAAATACTTAGAAATGTAAGTGATTTTTATAAGGGGCAAAAATTCTTTACAACTTCAATTCACCCCTGTTGAACTATTTTGAAACCTACAAAAATCAATTCTAAACTTTGTATAATTTAGCTAATATTTCCTTTTAGGCACGCATTTAACTAAAAGGATATTTTTGGCAGTATAAGTTCGGATTTAAAATTTGTAAAATAGTGACGGATTTTTATCTTTTAGCGACAGAAATTTTTTTATTACAAAATAACTACTTTTTGTAATATAAGTTCATTCATATTAATAAATTTGTCCTACAAGTCAAGTGAAATATCAAATTAGTATATTTAAAAAATGTAGTTCATGACATATTTGTTAAATTCTACAAAATTCAAAATTTTTTTTACTAAATTAGCTCAAGACATTTTAATGAAATAGCAAATTCTTATATTTCCATTGCTATATAATTTTATATTAGTGTTATAAGATCGAATTAAGCTTTGCGAATTAGCTATGGATTTTCATTATTATGGACTAGAATTTGCATCATTAAATGACTACTTTTATGGTATAGGTTCGGATTAGAGTGGTTATCATCAGAAAACTACATACATTAATAATAATAATAATAATAATAATAATAATAATAATTCAGCATATATTAGTTAAACTAAATTAAGTTCGGAATTTTTTTATCAAAACCCAAAATATTATAGACCTAATTAGTATAAAAAAATTAGAGATTAAATTAAAAATGGATTATGTTTTTACGTTTACCACCTCATTTTTTTTTTCCCAACTAACGGCCAGCCTATTTTGTAAGAGCATTATTATCACAATCAAATAGAATTGCAAAATCCTAGTTAGAACTTGTAAACTCAATTACGCCATTATTTTGGTAACTTGCAATTTTGCAAGCTTTTCAATGTTGAAAGATGAGAGAGACAATTTCATTTGAATAAAATTTTTTATGGAACTCACTTGTATTATTTTATAGTAATTTAAATAAATTAAATAAATAATATTTTTATTAATTTATATATTTAAAATTATTTAATTAATTAAGTAGATATATTAATATAAATTACAAATTTAAGTTAAGAAAATTAATTATGCTGAATAATATGAACATATTTATTAATATAATTAATGTAAAATTAAAGTTCATTAATATCAAAAATAAATTTTTTTTATTAATTTGATGAACTTAATTTCATAATATAAAGTATAAAATTAAGTTGATATAATTAATTATATTTAATAATATAAGTATAAAATTAAGTTAATATAATTAGTAACATAATATGAGTTTTTAATGTTGGATTTTATTTAAGGTTTTTTTTTTTTTTGTAATCTTCTTTGTAATTCATTTTCTTGTGTGATTTCTCTAAATTTTTTGACAATAAAATAATTTATTATGCAATTCATTAATTCTAATATCAATTAATTATAACAATAAAATTCAATTTATTTGACAATAAAATAATTTAATATTTTAATTATGGCTCATTCTATGATGAGAATGATTTTTATTTCTTAAGGCAATATGATTACAAACTGAGAAGAGATCTCCTTATATAGGAGATTTACAATACTATTTTCAAGCTTATCTTAATAGTTCATACACTAATAATTCAAAAACAAACAAAGAAGATGAGTTCGACAGCTTATCTTAAAGTGATTGTAAAATACACACTGACAAAAGTAAACACACTCATTTCCTCCTCTTCCTTTAATATTTTTCTTGAATTGGTTCATGTCTTGGTGATAAATTCAGTAAGGGCATGATATTGAGAAGACGGTCCAACAGGGGCAAATGGCCTAGTAGAAGCATCATAATATGAAGACTTTATTGCCAAATAGGCTTGCTTTTCATTTTCCAATTAGAGCCTGTAGTCTGTTGGAATTTCTTCCTAAGGAGCATCTTCATCATATCTAGGCCAGAGTTGTTTGGGAATATAGGCATTCTTTACAGCTGCAATTCTTTGAAATTCTCTAACTTCAATAGGATACTTATCACAGTTGCTCCATAGAGAATAAGGAAAAGTCTAATATATCTCATACAATGAGTAATATTCATACTATTTGAGGAAGACAATAGTATGAGCTTCTTTAGCTTGAATATCAATGCTCCAATTGTCACGAAGAACCTTGAAAAATGTTTGCTACCGTACTTCCAAAGGTCTAAACTAGCTTAAAAACTTTATTGAGTTCTCAGGTAATGTTTATCCTGCTAAAGAATTATACCATCGTAAAGGGAAAAATTCAAAAGCCATATAAATGCACTGAACAAAGATACCACAACAAATGAAGAGGTTCATCGGAAAAAGGTCCTTCTGTTGGTATTTTGAAAACTTCCATAAATGGGAAATATGGGTTGAACACTTCTAGCTGGAAAAATGATTTTCCATGTTGTCGAACTGTTTGTTCGAGATATGCCCAAAAGGCAATCGCATCAAGCACTTAGTGTACACATTTATAATGACATTCTTTCATTATATTCGTATTCATTTGCATATGAATTGAAGTAGATCTTAAACTGATTAATGAAAATTCATGATATGAAACATAACATGAAGGAAATCATGATAATGAGATTCTTATCATGTGTAATTATATTAGTATCTAAATTATCCCTAGTCATAGGATCAACAAGACGAGACATTATTGATCTGGATAGACTAGCACATGTTATACTCCTTGATTGGATCAAACAGTAGATCTCATAAGTTGTGAGTATAAAATGTTCAAAGTTAACATGTGGATGCTTGTTAAAAGTAGTCAAGTATATTGGATAACCTGTTATAAGACAATCATATGGATTATCTATTCAAATATCAATAATAGTCTCATCATAGCAATGGTGCAAGTATCTTTAGACTTGAGGTACTCAAGGATATTTTGGATATTGATTATGTTCTTTGACTCAATTCCTTGTTGCCTCACAGAGGTCGCTCATAGGTTGGTGATTGGATACAATTTGAGGTATTCGAAGGTAATTAGATAGTCAATAGAGGATTCATCTCTCCTGATAAAGGGAATGTATACCCACGACCTCTTGTCGGGGTCATTACTCAGGAATCTCTAGCCGAAATGAAAATGTTATGAAGATGGTCTTCAATGACATGTCTAATAGAGTAATAAGTCCTAGCGACAAGATCTAATATTGCGTGAGTTAAGTGTGACATAGTCAATCTAGTGGGAGCTGACACATAGACCATGCTCTGAATCAAGTAGGGTATAGGATGGTGAAATGACGAATTATACAAATATTGTCTATGAAAATGTTTGTAGTCAAACCACTGACTTTCTTGTCAATTGGAGGTTATGATGTGTTGTTAGATATTGCTCATGACTTGCTCGATATTAATTGTTGATTTGGGTGACCAACATAACCGGGAACCTAATGGGTCACACACTTTGAAGTTGTGAAAGAGGAATAAAATGGTTTTGGATAGAATTCAAAAATATGAGAGAGTTATTTGGGATTGGAGCGTGATGGAATCGTGGAAAAATTTAGGAAAAAATTCGCTCATGAGGGTCATGGGCCCGCAGGCTAGCAGCCTAGATGTGCGTAAGAACTGGCATAATTGGCCAATTTAGTCAATTTGATGCTAAAGTTACCCTTTTAGTCCCCCCATCCTATTTTGTTATTTTTGGTTTATTTAGGCAGCCATAAAGTATTTAGGAAACACCTATATAATACCGTATTCATCAAAAAAATTTGCTCTAGCCTTTATAAGAAATTAAGTGTTAATTTTTTTAAGTATTTTCTCTCAAAAGAATAATTATTTTGCTAGTAGAAAATAATTATTCAAGATCATCCCCCTATGAAGTTTCCTCTTCGGCTTCGTGTAGATTACCATAAGCTTGGTATATTGTGGTTTGCGAAAACCTGACATGAAGAGTGGGTGAAAAAAATTCAAGAATACTAAAGGTAAAATCTTCAAACCTTTAATTTTGGTAAATTGATTTTGATGACACAAATTGAATCATTGGTTCGGATTTTGATTTTTTTATTTCCACTGCAAGATAGATCATCAAAATCGAGCACTGCTGAATACTGAGCAAAGATCATTTGTTCAGTTTGTTGTTCTTTAGTCATTGTCTTGACTAAAGACCATCCAATGGGAAACTTATGATCAATTGTAGGGCTGGCCATAAAGATAAGTGGAATAGTTTGAATTGAGGTAACCAAATGAAGAGGTTTTTGTTTTTGGAAAGGCCTGGATAGGAAATCCGAGATAAGATTTTGGTCACCTTTTATATGTTGAACTGTGAAGAAAAATTTTAAAAACCATTCACCCCATTGGAGTAGCTGAAAATATGGGACCTACTTTTCTTTAAACTCAAAATTTTTTTTTAAAAGATGAGCAGTCCATCATGACAAGAAAATTATGTCTTATTTGATAAAATTTAAACTTTTTAATACCATTCTTGACTACTAATATCTCCTTGAATGTTGAACGGTAGTGACATTCAAAATCGTTGAATCTACCACTTGTATAAGCATAAATTTGTCTAGTCTCATCTATTTGTTCCAAAAGAACTGCTCTCCAATACACATGACTTGCGTTTGTCTATAAAATTCTCTTTCTAGTTGTCAGGATGTGTAATGGGGGAAGAGCCATGCAAATCTCCTTGAATTTTTAATAGCTTGTGTATATTCATCTTTTCATAGTGAAGGTTGCTTTTTTAATAGCTGTCACAAAGGATAAGCCCACTTTGTGAATTGAGGAATAAAGTCACTAACATAGTTGATCATGCCTAAAAATTGGCGAACTTGCTTTAATGATAAATCTATGTAAAGAAACTTTAATAATTCATTCCCAATATACTGATAGAGCTAATAAGTTCCATTTTTAAAAGTCATGCCAATGAAGTCTATTTGTTATCTACTAATATGCATCTTCTTTTCAGAAAGCATAATTCTATACTGGTATGTGAGATCTACAAACATTTGCAAAAGTTGTTGGTGTGATTTGTCATCTTTGGAAAATAGGAGAATATCATCAATGTAGATTAAAGAAAAAGATAAGACCGACTCATAAATATGTATCATAGCCTTTTGAAAAAGGGAGAGGGTCACCTTATGGCTGAAGGGCATGACTGTCCACTGGTAATGATAATTTGAAATACAAAAAGACATCTTAAATCTTTCTTCCTTCTGAATCCAAGTTGCCAAAATCCATATTTAAGATCAAATTTTGAGAAAACCCTTAAGTCTTTGAGAAAAGTAAACAAGGAAGATATTTTTGGCAATAGAAATTTATCATCCTTTAAGAAATGATTCAAAGGCTTATAATCAATCACAAGCCTTTTCTTTCCACGAATTTGTTTAGACCACTTGTTGATATAAAAAGCTTAGAATGTCCAATCAGACTTGGTTGATTCAATTAATTCTTGTTGTAACAACTGAGAATACTTATGAACTACTAAAGACTGATCATATGGATTCATTCCAAGATCAGTAGCCTTTATAGGATTAATGTCTTCATTTTGCTTAAAGGGAAAACATATAAAAAATTCCAGTCTAGTCTATAATGGATTGGAACATTTTTTAATAAATTTTATGTGACTTTCAACACAACTTGTACGAACAATTTAGGCTTTGAGATCATCAAAATGGGCTATCAAATAGGCTGAAAACATATTAGGTGTGGTAGTATAGGGCATACACTATTTTTTTGATCATAAGCCATGAGCTCCAATAGACAAGTGTAACAGTTAGTTGATAACATCAAACCCAATGAGTATATCTTTATTGGGTAAGGCTGAGCCCAATACTTTGATCAAGACTGAATAGTTGGGTAAGAATTGAATTTTAATGGGCTTTCTAGTTATGAGTTTTGTAGAGAAATAATCTTTATCAGCAGCCTTGAAAAGTTCAGTATGGGCTTTCCAGAAGTGGTCTAGAAAGAGTTTTAGGTTAGTTATTGTCCAATAAGATCTAGTATTACTGAAGGCAATGGTTTTTATGGGTCTTTCATATTTTTCAATGAAAAGTTAGACTAGGCAGTAAGGTATGGAGTGTTTTTGGATATTTGGGAAATGTATTCTAGCTTGATCATTTGATCAAAAGGAATCATCTTAAAACTTTCTCTATAATCATCAAGGTCTAAACCATTATTGTCATTACTAATTCTAATGAAGGAATTAGGAGAAAATTCATTTTCTTTTGAAAATAAGAATTCTACATCCGCATGATCTAGATCAATATCAACTTGTTTTGCACAATGGCCTTTTTCCGTCAGAGATAGCACTTATCTGTCTTCTTAAAATGTCTCTTCTTCTTTCTAAATAACTTGAATATTTTCTTTCTAGGCCATAAAGAAGATTTCTTATGCTTCTTAAGATGTTTTTTCTTTTTACAATGCTTGTAGTCACGGTCTTTATGATTTCTACATTTAATTTGAAGGTCTAGATGACTATAAATAGAAACAATATTTTTCTTGTTTGTCCAATGCAGGGCTTCTTTAACCTATTTCCTTGTTGCACATAGCTCTTCCAGGACCATAAGCATCTTTTGATAAATTTGGGACAAAGATAAATCCTTAAGACTTGTACCCTATTTTCTAAAGTATCTGAGAGTTGCTTCTCTAGTTTCTTCTAGAAATGAAGAGATAAATTGATGCTTTAGATTGACATCTCCAGCTTCTAACTAATAATAACGAGAGCAAATTCTCAAATAATGACTATCCAGGTCTTTTCTTCTCAAAGAACAACATTTTAGTTAAAAGTACTCTATATAAATTGTTTCTTTGTGATCCGTAATACTACTAACAAACTTATTTTCAAAATACCAAAGAGCATTAACAAGAGAGTTAAGCTAATGAAATTGCATTTTGGTATAATCATGAGTTCACAACCACCATTGTTTAAAGCTGCCAACAAATCTGGTGGTAAATTCTTGAAGAACCTCTGAAATAGAGTCCTGCCTGAGTCCTTATTTCCATCCATGCTAACATTTCCTATAATCAATTTCTCCATTAATGAAGAAGGATATCATCAATAGAAAATCAAGGACCATTTGTATTTATAGCTTAGCTTTCTTTGGTGAAGATCTTATTTCACCTGTCATTTCTTCTTCAGGAGGTTCATGATAGTAAGGCTTTATTGGTTTTATAGTAGTAGATTGAGTAGTAAAGGCTGGCCTTAGTGGATATGCCATTTTAATAGATGGAATTGATAAAATTGATGATTTAGCAGTATCAGCTGATATACCAATAGTATCAGTAAAATCTTCAGAAATCAAAAACTGATCAGAACTAGATTCTAAAGAGTTATAAGATTCTGAATATTTTTGCATGTCATCAGGATTAGAACTGGTTATTTAGGTATTCTGGAGAAAATGTGTTATGGGATTTGGTTGAGAGGATTCTTAGATCATATATTGATATTGGTCTTGAGAATTTTCAAACAGATGGTTTAGGGGTTGTGTTTTAGGTTTGTTTCCAAGTCTTTGGAAGTTTGGAGGTGTAGTTGATGGGGTGGATATAGAAATAGGTGGTCCTTTCTTCGGTGGTTTAGGTTTGGAATTTTGGGCTCTAAGTATTTTTTGGAAATTTTCATGTTATAGGAGAATTGGATCTACTTTTAGTTAGAGAAAAGCAATAAAAGTGGTTGGTTCTGGTAAGGGTAAAGTACTTGTAAAAGTAAAAGAATTGAAAGGGATTTTGACATGCAAATCTTTCTCTACTTGAGAAAGTTGTTGCTTCAATTGCATAATTTCATCTTGTTTCTACTAAAAAACGGAACCAAAGATTTGATTTTAAATCATTTGCATTAACTCAATGTGGAGAGTCATAATCTATCTTTGAAATTTGAACATAAATTCTTGTTGAAAATTGTATTGCCTCTTTATGGTTGATTCTACTAGATCAATTTTTATAGAAACACTTTCAACCTTAGTTTCAATCCTACGAAAAATAGAATTCTAAGCTAAGGCATTTTCATTTTGCTAGTTAAGAACAGATTCTCCCACTGTTATATCTCTTGGTTTTCCATGTGCATCAAGAGCAGGAGAAAAACATATGGAGTTCGTTTTATCTAGTTAGCTAAGTCTATTATACTTTCCTATAGAAAAGGAAAATCATCACCAGTTGGTTGAAACATCCAAACAAGAGGAACCAAAGGAGAAGGACTTATGATCTTTGGTTTCCATTGAGTCTCATGTTTTGCAATCCATTTTAAACCTTTCCTATAAATAAGAAGTGGTGGAGCTGGAGATGGAGGCTCTAGAGTTGGCAGTGATGGCCTTAAAGGCTCATCCCAATCAGGTTTTGTTGGTGTAGGCACTTTTGCTTTGAATGATTCTGGTTCAAAATATTGGACAACATAATCATATTTTCCTTATGGTTGTCTAAGCAAACCAACAAAAGGATCATCATCATCAAACCTTAAGCATAACACTTTTTCAATCTGTCTCTTTTTCTTCTTCCTTCTTTCGAAAGAAGATTCTTCATCATCATAGGCATACAAGGCATCATCAAGCAATGTTCACATCGACAATTAATATCTAGGATGTTGTATTGCCCTTTAAACATTGAATAAATTAGTTTGCCTTATGAATCAAAACCAGCAATATCCAAAACATCTTCAACCTGACAAGGTTGAATCATAAACTGCATGGTAAAAAGCAAAGAACTTGAATTGGATTCATCAGTTCGAATAAATTTGGTTTCCATTGTTCCATCTGCTTTTTTATGAAAACGAAATTCCAGGAGCTGAACTAGTTGAGAAGTATTATGAATTTTTCCATCGTTTGTTACCCAAGTGTCAAGTAACAATTTTACCAATTCATCTCTAGAAATTTGTCGAGGTACATACACATACGTAGGAACATGTTATGCATCAGACACTATAAATAGTGCCTTATTTGATACAAGAGCTAAAAGATCTAAGACATGATTTTGAACCCTATAAATCAGCTGAGAATAAAGAGTAGTAGCAGTAGTAGACATGACCTGAGGTGCTCTAGTGATTTGTACTTCAACCTTTAATGCAGAAAGTATATAAGGATCTTGTAAGGACAAGTTGAAATTGGGGTAAAATGTGAACAACACAGTACCGGCATTGAGAGATGTTTCTATAGTACCAATAACATCATGTAGATACTGCAAATATCTGGTATTTAGTAAGGCTAATCGAGCAAACATAGGTAATCTTTGTCTTCCATAGTAGGAGAGAGCAAGACAGATAGCACCAAAGTGCATATGAGTATACCCGTCCTTTTTCTAAAGTGGAAGAAATTCTAGTGGAATTTGCAAAGAAACAAATTGTTCTTCACCAGTTGCCTTGATGGTTCAATGGTCAAAGAAAGAGGATTGGACATATTCTTTAACTAACTGGATGGATTTACAAACAAAGGCTTTAATGTTTGTTTTCCAATTAGTTTTGGCTTTATTATAGGCATCATAAATGCTTAAGAAGGGTATTTGAGTGATTGAAGTTTTCTAATAATCTAGTATATGATGAAGCTTATAAAGAAAATCTATCTTATCTCTATGGATAGTTTTAAAGGGAGAAGAGGGAGATAGAGTGAGTGGAGCAGAAACAGAGGATATAGGAGTAGAACTGACTTCTATGAATTCGAAAGTTTCTCTAATCTTTGGTCAAAACATAACTATATATCTTATCTTCCATAATAGATAAGAACCATGACTCTAATACTAAAAAGGCCCATCACCCATTTTACTTACTCATAAGTAGATGACACCCTATTACAACATCTTGCCTTTCAATAGTGTCAATCTTTGATAAGCAAGCAAAACAGGAGTGAGGTCCGTTATGTTTTTAGAAACACAGATATTATCTAAAATAGAAGATATTATATATGAAAAGTTTATAACTCATATAAGAGAAAAAGAGAACTTTGGAAACTCATAATTTATGAAAATGCAGATTTATCATTAAAGCAAGTTCGCCAATTATGAAAATGCAAATTTATCATAAATGAGATTTTATTCCCCAGTTCACAAAGTGGGCATAAATATTCAAAATTTGATGACTCTTTAGAATCTAGTTCTGATCAATTTTCGATTTCTGAAGATTAAACAGATACTATTGGAGTTCTCCGGTAATATCTATCTTGCTAAAAAATTATACCACTGTAAAGAGGAAAATTCAAAAGACATATAATGCATTGAACATAGATACCACAACATATGAAGGGATTCATTGAGAAAATGTCCTTATGTTGGTATTTTGAAAACTTCCATAAATGAAAATTTTGGGTTGAACACTTCTGGTTGGACAAATGTTTTCAAGATAAGCTTGATAATAAGTAAATCTCCTATATAAGAAAATCTCTCTTCAACTTGTAATTAGATTACCTTAAGAAATAAAAATCTTTTTCAATGTTTTCATAAAATATGAGTTTCTAAATTTCTCTTTTTATCTCATTTGAGTTATAAACTTTCCATGTATAGTATTTTTTATTTTAAATAATATCCATGTTTCTAAAAACATAGCAAACCTCACACCAGTTTTGCTTGCTTGTCGATTTTACAGTAATGTTTTAACTAGCCAAAATTGTCATAGTGAGTCTCAGCTTCTAAAACAATGTATATTCTCTCTATCTCTATGAGAATTTTGTCCTATTTACAAAATAAGACTCTTCTTCTTTTTGTCCGTTGCAAATTTTAATAATTTTTTTCTTTTTCTTATTCTTTTAACTATTCAAATAAAGAAAATAGAAAACAAATTATGTTATTCTAAGTTTGTTATAGAGAAAGAATTTTTTTTTGAGTGTTTTAATTATAGGAAAATTATTATTTACCCAATGTGGTTTGACATAATAAACTAGTACCCCATTGAGATTTGAAAAATATACAATTTATCGCATATAATTTGGCATAATACATGAGGTTTGAAAAAGAATATAATACACTAGTAAAAAAAATATTCTCTTTTGCTCAATAGAGTATTAGTTCAACAAATCAAACTTGTAGGAAATACTAGTGCAATATGTCAAAACTTCATGGGGTATATAATATAATTTTCAAACCTTAGGAGATATTAGTATATTATGTCAATTTACAACGGGTAAATCGTATATTTTTCAAATCTCGAGTGGACACTAGTATAATATATCAAACTACATGGGGGCAAATAGTAATTTTTCCTTTAATTATTTGTCATTTATTGTTTGGATGAAAAACATTAGTTTTGATATATTTATAATTTTATAATTTTATTATAAATTTAATATTAATATTATTTTAATTTGATTTATTTTTTATTATATATTATTTCATATAATATTTATATTATTTTAAATATTTTTCTATTAAATTAATAAATATTTAAGTTATTTTATTTTATTAATTTTATTACTTATTAAATTAAGGCAAAGACTATGAATAAGTAACTTAATTAATTAATTTAAATATTGATAATAATTAAATAGCTTAATAAGTAATAAAAAGTAATAAAAACTGTGTTATATAACTTCATTCAAAAAATGGTTGAAAATGAATATATAATTTGAAATAAAAATAAGTAATATAGAGAGAGAAAATAAACTTGTTAGATGCTAAAAATGATGAATTTGGTAGAATAATGGCCGATAAATAATGAACAATTAAATTTAAAACGATAAATTATTAAAATATAAACATTGAATATATAAATGATGAACAACTAAGGTTAAAATGATGAACAATTATGTTCAAGACAATGAACAATTAAATTCAAAAAGATACATAATTAAAATATAAATATTAAACTTATAAGCGATAACTATGAGATTAACAATCAAATTCAAAACAATAAACAATCAAATTATAATCACTAAACCTATAAATTTATCACTATAATTTATCATATATAATTTATTATTATTAGAAAAATAATATTTACTATTATCTCCATCAATCAAACAAAATTTTATTATTAACAATATAAATATTAGTTTTGATATATTGTGAATTATATTATTTTATTTATTGTAATATAAAATTAATATTAGTATTATTTTAATTTGATTTATTTTTTATTTTATATTATTTTGTATAATATTTATTTTATTTCATATAATATTTTAAAAATTTTCTATTTAAATATTAAATATTTAAATTATTGTATTACTTATTAAATTGTACTTATAAATGATAAATATGTGATAAACAATTAAGTTCAAAATGCATGATTATAAATTAGATTTAAGACGATGAACAATTAAATTTAAAATAATGAATAATTAAAATATAAACATTTAATTCATAAGTGATGAAAAGAACATCAAGTTTTAAACCATGAATAATCAAATTCAAATTAATAAATCTATAAATTTATCATCATAATTCACCATACATAATTTTTTATTAATACAAAAATAATATTTATTGTTACCTAACCAACAAGATCTCATTATTAATAATATAAATATTAGTTTTGATATATTTGTGAATTATATTATTTTATTTATTTTAATATGAAATAAATATTAGTATTATTTTAATTTGATTTGATTTACTTTTTATTTTATATATAATATTTATATTAATTTAAATATTTTTCTATTAAAATATAATTTTATTACTTATTAAATTGAACTTATAAGTGATGGATATGCGAAAAATAATTAAGTTTAAAATGATATGTTCAAGACTTTAAATAATTAAATTTAAAATGATAAACAATCAAAATATAAATATTAAATCTATAAGTAATGAACATGCGATGAACAATCATATTCAGAACGATGAATAATCAAATTCTAATCAATAAATTTATAAATTCATCACCATAATTTATCGTATATAATTTATTATTTTTAGAAAAATAATATTTACAATTACCTCTATCAACCAAACGAGATTTCATTATTAATAATATAAACATTAGTTTTTATATATTTGTGAATTATATTATTTTATTTATTTTAATATAAAATTAATATTATTTTAATTTGATTTATTTTTTTATTATTTTATTTAATGTTTATATTATTTTATATGATATTTATATTATTTTAAATATTTAAATTTTTTATGATATGCAATGAAAAATCAAGTTTAAAATTATGAATAATCAAAATATAAATATTGAACTTATAAGTGACAAACATGCGATTAACAATTAAGTTAAGAATAATGAATAATTAAGTTTAAAATGGTGAATAATAAAGTTCAAAACGATAAATAATCAAATTCAAATCAATAAACCAAGAAATTCATCACCATAATTCACCATATATAATTTATTATTAGGATAAATTATTAATACATATTTGAAGTTTTGTTGAATATATTAGTTTGTCTCTTCACTTTTATAAATATATTATAAAGTTTCTTTGATTTGGTTCCAATAACTAAAAAGGGGTGAATTTCACCCACGGTCCTTTAATGATATAACTTGTAACAACTCGGTATCTGAAAGATTATTTGTAACACAAATGTACCTCAATTATCTAACTCGTAACAACTCGGTACCTGAAAGATTATTTGTAACACAAAAGTACCCAAATTATGTAAATTGTAACAATTCAATACTTTAAAAATTATTTGTAATACAAAAATATCTCAACTTTTATTTTGTAACTAAATAATACATATGTCTTCAACTATTAGGGTTCATTTAACATTGTGTTTGGAAAAAATATTTTTTGGATAAAAAAATTTTGTATTTTTAACTTTTTTGAGTTTTGAAAACTATTTTTGGTAAATACAGATAAATAAATATTTTTTCTAGAAGTATATTTGAAAAAAAATAATTCATAAAAATTAAAAAAAATTAGTCAATTAAATCAAAAAAATTTAAAACCTGCTTTTGGAACACTTAACAGCACTCTCAAATACTCCTTAGTCTTTTTAACAGAAGTATAATATGAAATGTCCAAATAAATTGTAATAAAAACAAAATTAGTTGTAATACACAGTCAGTAAAATTGAAATTTATCTGATGTGAATATTACATCTAATTTTATTTTTATTAAAATTTATTTGATGTGAATATTTTATATCATACTTATGTTATGAGACTAACATTCAAATACGGAAGTACTATTTAGTTACAAAATAAAAGTTGAGGTACTTTTGTGTTACAAAATAAAAATTGAAGTACCTTTGTGTTACAAATAATCTTTCAGGTACTGAGTTGTTATGAGTTAGATAATTGAGATACCTTTGTGTTACAAATAATTTTTCAGGTACCGAATTGTTACGAATTATATAATTGGAGAACCGTTGAAATTCACCCAACTAAAAAGACATTCTTTTACTTTTAAATTGAATATTTTATTAGTCAATTAAAATATTATGTTATATATAATGGAAGAAATTAATTGAATGACTATCCAGTGTATTAAATCAAACACGATGAACTTCATAATATATTTTCGAAAATAAAATGACCAACTAGTATACTTAACCCTTATCATTATTAGAAAAAGAGTAAATTACTTAAATATCTGAGATTTAGTTGAATATATTAGTTGGTCTATCTATTTTTTGGAAATATATTATAAAATTTTTCAGATTTAGCTTAATACACTATATAGTTCTTTTGTTTAATTTTTTCCATTACATATAAATAAAATGTCGAATATGCCATTCTTTTTTATCTTAAAAAATATTGAAAAAATATCAAAAAAAATTTAATGACATTAATTTGATAACAAAATGTCAAATTTATCCAAAAAAAAAAATAAATAAGGATATTTTTAGTATTTTTTAGTTGACTAACAGAATATTCTAGTTAATTAATGGAATATTCCATTCAAAACTAATGGAAGGTCTTTTTAGTTATTATAACAAAAACTAAGAGATTTCATAATGTATTTCAAAAAATAAAGGGACTAACTAACCCTTAAAAAATAATATTTACTATTATCTTCATTAATCAAACAAAATTTATTTAGTAAATAATAGAAATATTAGTTTTGTACATTTTTGAACTAAGCTGCGGTTATTACTGAGAGGGTAAATTTCACCCACGATATTCTAATTATATAATTCGTAATAATTCAATACCTGAAAAGTTATTTATAATATAAAAATATTCAAATTATGTAAATAGTAACAACTCAGTACTTCAAATATTGTTTGTAACACAAAAGTACCTCAATTTTTATTTTGTAACACAAAAGCACATTAACTTTTATTTTGTAACTAAATAGTACTTATGTCTTTAACTGTTAGTCTTCCTAATATAAGTGTGATATGAAATATCCACATATGATAAATTTTAATAAAAATAAAATTAGCTATAATACTCACATCAGATAAATTTCAATTTTACTGACGAAATATTACAACTAATTTTGTTTTTATTAAAATTTATCTGAATATTTCATGTCATACTTCTGTTAGAGAGACTAAGAGAGTATTTATAAATGCTGTTAAGATTCAAAAAACAGATTTTGAATTTTTTGATTTATTTAACTAATTTTTTAAATTTTTTATGAATTTTTTTTTTCAAATCTGCTTCTGAACAAAATATCTATTTATCTGTATCTATCAAAAACAGTTTTCAAAACTTAAAAAAGTTAAAAATACAAATTTTTTTTTCTAAAAAGCGTTTTTTCCAATTATAATGCTAAACGAGTCCTAATATATTAAAACAGAAATATTATTTAGTTACAAAATAAAATTGAATTACTTTTGCATTATAGATAATCTTTGAATTACTGATTTATTACAATTTAAATAATTAGGGTACCTTTGCATTACAAATAATCTTTAAAGTACTGAATTATTACAATTTACATAATTGAAGTACCGTTTGCGAAATTTACCCTTACTATGAAAGTAGATTTAATATCTTTTGCTATAAATTTGACAGCTAATTATTATCAAATGCATTCTCTATTAATGGTATACAAATTTAAGGTTAATTTAACTTATAATCACTGAATTTTATTCTTACTGTAATAAAACTATAAATTTTTTTATCATAAAAAAATTACTAAATTATATTTTCATTTTACTAAAGTTATTAATGGTCAATTTCTGGTGACACATTAACTATCACATTGGATTTCTAGTGATACATCAGCTGCCACATTAAATATAACACGGGAACACGACAAATTTCAAAAAACTATAACTCAACATAATAAAAAAATAAAAAATAATATATATATAATAAAAAGGCAATTATTAGGAACAACTAGGAATTAGCAAATTCAATTAAAATTGATACAATTTCAGTTGTACCCAATTGCAACAAATACAAGTGAACCACAAAAGTATCAAACAACCCACATCATCAAAATCCAGAAGAATAAATAATTACCACGGAAATAAACAAAAATTGTAAGATCCTTAGCATAACTCAAAATCTATAAAAACCCAACATTACCGACCAAAACCTTATCAAGAAGATGAAAACGAATATATTTATGCCCCTCAAAAAAATTTGAAAGATTAAAAACAATATAGAGAGAGAAGCACAAAAAATCAAATCTTTAGTCAAAGTGACTTACATGATAGTATCTTGAAATTGGCTAGTACAATTGAAGGCAAAGAAGCAAAAAACCATGACATGAAAATAAATACACATATAAATATAAAAGCAAACAAAAAATAGAGCCTGCTATTTTTCCCCATGAATGGTGTAGATTGGCTTAGTGATCGGTGGTGTCGATGTTACTTGAAGAAGAAGGTGCCGTTTTTCCCCACAAATGGCAGGTGTAGACAAAGAGGATCGGTGGGCGAGATATTTATTGACCAAGTTCAAGAATTTATGGGATTGAGAAAGTGACTTACGAAAAGAAAATCGGCCATAGTCATAGACATTGGCAGTTTGGTTAGGAAGAAGGGATTTGCAGAAGGATGGGTCACTGGTTTATTGGCTTAGTGATCGGAGTGATGAAGGACAGCTAGTAGGGGACTCTGCTAAATCGTGTTTCACCTTTTTGAAGAAGAATGAATAGCTAAGAGAAAAGAAAAGAAAGCTAAAGTAGTTAGGGTTTTTTAAGATAAAAGGCCGGACTACATTGGGCTTTCTGCATACGATTTGCTTTCCGTAGTTTGACATGAAGTTTGAAAATTATACTATTTACCCCCCTAAAATTTTGACATATTGTACTAGTACCTCCCTAAGCAAAAGAGAATATTTTCTTTTACTAGTGTATTATATTTTTTTTAAACTTTAGAGGGATATTAGTGTATTATGTCAAATTACAAGAAGCAAATTGTATATTTTTTAAACCTCAAGTACGTATTCGTAAATTATGTTAAACTACATGGAGTAAATAATAATTTTCCAAAAAAAAAAATTCAAGAGAAGAAAAATGTTTCAGAATATGCCCAGCCATGTCTCACCGTATTCTAACCGTATCCCACCGTATCCTTGTTGTGTCTGGAACCTTTGACCTCTAATCCGGTCAACGACATGCCACGTGGTGTGTCCACATGTCTGTATATCGGACACGCCGACTCTCCACTGATTTGCCGTATTCGTGCTTTCTAGTCAAACACAATACAAAGACAAAATAGAAGTAAAAAAAACTTCCTGAAATAGCTCAATAAGCATAGATTAAACAAGTTTCATATGGTGAGTTTTTGCCAACAGCGACTTTCCCATGACACGGCAAACCTTAAATAATACCAAGTTTAAACCCACCGTGTCATAATCCATCTTCTCATACAATAATTCACCTCTAGTCAATTTTTCCCCCAATAAAACCTTTCATAACCCTATTTGCATAATGAACTTCCCTACCGGTTTCAGCCATCACAACCGATTCAAGTATTCAACACTGATGGAACAAATGAAGAAATTATATTGCTTTTACTTTGTGCACCCGTACAGCACATGCAAAACATAAACAATAAATACATAAAAAAGGGAAGATTTATCGAGTGATTGTTGGACACGGTCAAACAATAAAAATGTCTCTGAAACGATCTTATCCAACTTTTAAAGGTTGAAACATGAGCATCCCCAAATAAAACGAATTGTAAAACACAGAGGCAAAAGTTAAACAAGATAAAAAATTGCCTTCACATGTAGAGTCCTTCTGGCACCCCTTCTTTCTTCTTGAACATCACTTTCTCCTTTGCTTTCTTGAAGTCTGCATGGGTTACCTGAAACATGAAAAACAGAAGCGCTGAAGAATTAAACTAGCTACAAGCTTCTAATGAGTAAAATGCTTCACATATGGCAGATTATAGGCTAAAAAAACATGGTTGCACGAATAGCAGCCATTTCAATACACAATGCCTTTTAAAAAATGTACGAAGCATAAATAAAAGTCAATCTCAACACACAACCCTATGCTCGATCAAGCTTCCAAGCAAATTCAGCACCATAAATCTCCCAATGGAAGCAAAAAATAAAGTAATGAGCAAGATGCCCAAAGAATTTGCCCCACTATTTAAAATATTCTTCAAAGAATCACCTTCATGCGCCGCTCTCTCAAAGCAAGCAAGCCAGCCTCTGTACATATAGCTTTAATATCAGCTCCAGAAAATTCATCTTTAGTCATTACAAACTCTTCTAAGTTAACATCATCTGCCAATGTCATCCTTGATGTATGTATCTACATTCACAGAGGAAGAAGCAAATAATATGCAGGCAAAGTAAACACTATAATAACATTAGGCAATGAATATAATATTATTTCAACTTCACCATGTACCTGGAAAATGCGCCTTCTGGTTTTGATATCGGGAAGGGGAAATTCAATTTTTCTGTCTATTCGTCCAGGCCGCAACAAGGCGGGATCAAGACTTTCAATTCTGTTTGTTGCAAGAATCACTTTCACATCTCCTCTTGAATCAAAACCATCTAATTGGTTCAGCAATTCCAACATAGTTCTCTGGATCTCG